>PVKU01007169.1:0-91839 GCA_004027475.1 Anoura caudifer
TGCCATATCTGAGAGTCCATCAACCTGGCTAACACTGTGTGACCCACAGTGGAGATCGACAGAAGCTCTGCCCCACCCAACTTACGGGCCCAACAAAGCTGCTTTTCCATGAGAATGGCTGGCCTTGGCTTCTAAATCCTCTCAAACAAGCAACAGCTGGCTTCAGTGAGGCCTAGCAACAGGCAGATTAGAGTTACAGCTTAGCTTCACCTGGAAATCTCCAAGCCCAGCACAAGTAGCAGCCATCTCAGATTGCTTTACAGCTCAGGCAGGGTAGCCCCAGGCAAAACGCAGGTGGGGGCTGACCTTGGCCTGCAGCACCTGGGAAACCCCAAAGCCTGTGCACCCAGTGGGCAGCTACAGATCATGTCAGAGCACCACCACCCTGCCCCTGCACAGCTGATCCTCCGCAGAGAGCAGAGGCTGGTGGTCAGTGGTCACAGTCAGTGCTTGCAACTGACTGGCCTGGGTAAATCCCTCCCATTGATCTGCCAACAGCAACCAAGGCTCAACTACAAGAGCAGGGTGAACTCATCCCATACGAAGGGCTCATCTTCAGTACCCAGCTTGGGTGATAGGGGAGGCTGTGACACTGGACCCTACAAGACACCTACTGCATTAGGGCACACTACCAAGACATGGAGTCAAAGTAGCTCTATCTAATACATAGAAACAAACACAGGGAGGCTGCCAAAACGAGGAGACAAAGAAACATGGCCCAAATGAAAGAACAGATCAAAACTCCAGAAAAAGAACTAAAGAAGATAGACATAAGCAATCTATCAGATGCAGAGTTCAAAACACTGTTTATAAGGATGCTCAGGGAACTTAGTGAGGACCTCAGCAGCATAAAAACAATCTAGTGAAAAATGGAGGATACACTAATTGAGATAAAGAACAATTTACAGGGAAGCAACAGTAGAATGGGTGAAGCTGAGAATGAAATCAATAATTTGGAACATTAGGAAGCAAAAAACAATCATGCAAAACAACGAGAAGAAAAAAGAATAAAAAAAATGAGGATAATATAAACAGCCTCTGGGACAACTTTAAGAGGTCCAATATTTGCCTCATAGGGGTGCCAGAAGGAAAAGAGAAAGAGCAAGAAACAGGAAATCTGTTTGAAAAAAATAGTGAAAGAAAACTTCCCTGACTGGGTGAAGGAAATAGACATGCAAGTCCGGGAAGCACAGAGAGTCCCAATTATGATGGGTGCAATGAGGCCCACTCCAAAACACATCATTATTAAAAGGCCAAATGTTAAAGGGAAAGGAGAATCTTAAAAGCAAGAGAAGTTAGCTACTGGAATGTTGCCAGAGGGCAGAAGGGAGAGGGAGAGAATGGGTGAAGAGGTGAGGGGATTAAGAAGTACAAATAGGTAGTCACAGAACAGCCCTGGGGATGTAAAGTGCAGCATAGTAAAGGGAGTAGCCAGAGAATTTATGCATAGGACCCAGGGACATGAACAATGGTGGGGGGATTGCCTGAGGGAGTGGTGGCTGCTGGGTGGAAGAGGGTAAAGGCAGGAAAATCAGGACAACTCTAGTAGCATAAATAAAATATAACTTTAAAAATGAGAAAAAAATAGCTAGGGGAAGGATGAGAAATGCTGATACCCTCCTCTACCTGGAAAAAAGCCTTTGGCCTGGTAGCTGGAGACGGGGAGCCTGTGCTCTGGGGGTGCTGCAGCAGTTCGAGTCTCTGTCTTGCTGACCTAATGCTACATTCGTCTTGGCTCAAATACCATCAGACCCTACAGAATATTCATATGTTTCTTGAACAGATTTTTTTTCTATCTGCCGTTTTGTCTGAGGATCGTTTCCAGAGGTTTTAATAGTTTTTTAAAAATAGTTTGAAACAGTTCCACTAAGACATGAGTCGGTGGAGATTCTCATTGTCATGCTAGGAATTTTTCTAATGACTTTTTTTTTAGGACTTCCTAATTTGCATTTTGCAAGCTTTCCAAAAGCAGTTTACATAGGATCCAAATAAGTAACTTTAATCAGTACAATATAGGCTTTATACAGATTTTAAGAAATTAAGCCTCCAATGGAAGTATGTTTTAGAGATTGGGAAAATGCATGAAGAAAGGAAAATGAGAAATTTAAAAGAATAGAATAAGCATCATAGAAATAATTTAAGTGAACAATTTCAGCCTTGTACACCTAAAGACAACTGGAAACCAAGTGTGATCTTGAGTAACTGTTTTTCTATGTCTCAGCTATCTCATCTCCGCATTGGGGCTAATATCTTCCTAATAGGGTTGATCTCTCAAGAAAAATAACTATTATTACTAATACAGCAAATCTGACATTAACATCCCACCTTTACCGCCAACAATCCCTCCCAACCCCCGTATTCCCCAAAACCAAAACTTATGTTGGGCTTACCCTAACCTTTTTCTGAGGCTGTTGGGCTTGAGGGCATGACACACAAATCCTGGAAACTAAGGGATTTAAATCCTCATTAAGTCTCCAAACTCCATTCTTCTCTGTCCTCTACTTAAGATGGATCTTAGAAAGACCTTAAGTTGCCACTTAGCTTTCCTTTCTCCGGTTACCCTCCACCATAAACGCAGTACCTTATGCCAAGTCGGGCTGCTTCTATCTACATACAGATCGTCAAGTAAACAGGCCAGGCCACAGAATGGTGTCTGTCCACAGCACAAAGCTCAATTTCATATTTCTAAGTTATATTCTCTGAGAACGAATAAAGATTAGTATACCTATACTCAGTTAGCCAAACTTGACTTGTTCTGTCTAGCTCAAAAAATGAACACTCCTGTTTTAAAAGTCAAAACAAGGCAGAACTGATTTACTAGAAATGAGGTAGGAACACCAGAGAAAAATGAGAGACCCCAAAAAACCTGGAATTGTCTTCTGGAGAGTTAGCCCCATGTAGTACAGGCTTCCCCCGCTAGGTGAGTGTTCTAGGAATCCATCTGCATCAGTGCACCAGGTGGCATTGTTGTGAGAGGCTGTGTTCAGTGTCAATGAATTTCTCTGAAGACTCTTTCAACACATTTGCCCATTTCATGATGGGTGATTTACGAGTGCACCTGCCCACACCATGCTGAGTGCTCAACAGTTTTTGACCAAAAAACAGCATGACTCTCGTGCCCCACCCGCCCTACTCACCCCATATTGCCCCCAGTGACTTTCTTTTGTTCCCTGGATTTAAAAAGTCCTTGAAGGGAAAGGTTTTGCCAATGGGGAAGTAGTGAAACAAAAAATGGCAGATGCACTAAAAGTTTAGTATCAAAATCAATGAGTTCAAAAACTGTTTTGAGCAGTGAAAAAAACATCTCAATAAGTGTGTTACAGCAAATGGAGAATAATTTGAAAGTTCACTGCAGTTTAAACACGTAAGAATAAAAAAGTTTTATAAATAAATTACATTTCTGGGGGGTCCCCCTCATATACTCTATTTCTACTCCCTTTCTATTTGATTTTTACATCAATTTTTGTTGACAGAAGAACTCAATACTTGGATGATCAGAATCAGTGGGAGGTGATTTCAAGAAAAAAGATGACATTGTGAAATATGAGTGAGATAGTGTAAATACCATGAACCAAATTCGACTTGGGCAGTCCTATTGGGTTTTCAAGGCCAGTTGCAAAACATATTCCTGAAGAATAAGAAGGGGAACCCTGGCTGGTGTTGCTCAGTGGATTTAGTGCTGGCCTGTGAACCAAAGTATCATTGGTTCAATTCCCAATCAGGGCACATGCCTGGGTTGCAGGCCAGGTTCCCGGTGGGCTTGCTCAAGAGGCAACCACACATTGATGTTTCTCTTCTTCCCTTCCCCTCTGTCTAAAAATAAATGAATGAAAAAGTCTTAAAAATGGAAAAAAGAATAAAGAGGGTAAATACCCCATGTAACAAACACGTGGTTTCTTAAATTACTTGAAATGTTTCCCCCTAATAACCACATACACTGTAACAGAACTGTTATAAAATTCAAATTACCAGGGGCTCAAATTAAGATTTACTGCATTTATAGGGTTAATCAATCCCCATCAACCAACACACCACCCCAGTCTTAATGAGGAAAAAAACCCAAATCATTAAAATGATACCAAACAAGGATTGGCATATGAAAGTTGAGACTGAGACAGTAAATGCTTTCTTATTGAAATGGTCTTATTTTCCATGGACATTTGGATTGAGGGCAAATTTTTTAAATGAGCGTGCAAAGGAACAGTGACAAGTTAAATAACAAGTAAAACAAAGAGGAAGTTCAGGAATGGTTGAAAACTTCCCAAAACAGCCCTGGCTGGTATGGCTTGGTGCATTGAGTGTGGGCCTGTGAACCAAAGGGTTGCTGGTTCAATTCCCAGTCAGGGCACATGCCTGGGTTGCAGGCCAGGTTCCCAGTGGGGGGTGAGTGAGAGGCAACCACATGCTGATGTTTCTCTCCCTCTCATTCTCCACCCCTTCCCCTGTGTCTATAAATAAATTTAAAAAAAAATCTTTTTTAAAAAAGTTGCAGGCCAGGTTCCCAGTGGGGGGTGAGTGAGAGGCAACCACATGCTGATTTTCTCTCCCTCTCATTCTCCACCCCTTCCCCTGTGTCTATAAATAAATAAAAAAAATCTTTTTTAAAAAAGTTCCCAAAACAAGAACCCTAGACTAAATTAAACCCATGGGTTAAATTAGGAAGCCTGAGCCAGTCTCTGAGAACTATACTTGAAACCCATTTAAACTTGGAAGGGAAAAAAAGTTCTCAAATTTGCAACTGGCAAGAGAGCATACATAGTATGTGGAAGGCAGCAATAACTGATCAATTTTGTATTGTGCACTGTAAGCACATTATTAGCAGAATTAATCCTCACATCAGATAGGAGTAAATTCTCTACATTTTTCTTGGGGACTAACCCTTATGTTAGTTTGCATAAGAAATGCACTTAAGAGCGCCATTCATTTTTCTACTTCTAAGCCTAAAAACTTAAGAATATTTAGCCCCTAACTAGAACCTCCCTAAAGTACTAAGAGGCATAAAAATACACATTTCAATGTCTTCTTGGGGTGTCCAAACTTTGGCGTCTCTGGGCCACACATTAAATACCATGCAACAAGTAATCACAAAAAATTCTCATCGTGTTTTAAGTAAATTTACGATTTTGTGTTGGGCCACATTCACAGCCTTCCTGGGTCCCATGTGGCCCATGGGCCACAGGTTGGACACCAAAATGATCTTAGCCAGAATGAAAAGGAAATGTGACCCTCAAAATACACATGCAAGACTTTGGAGTTTCCATTTCGTGGAGAACGGGAAGGAGTAAACTGGAACCAAATATCATCACCCCATTGAGAAAATATAGGAGCTTACAATGAGAAAATGACAAGCAGCTAATTCTGGATGAAATCAAGGCTTTTGTTGCCTAGCTGTGTGACATATGGCAAATGACTTGATTTCACTGAAACTCATGTTTCTCACATGAAAAATTAAATGTACTGCTAGTGTACATTTTTTTGTTACCTTTGGGCATTCTGCACCTAAAATATTAATAATGAAGTGCTGGTGGTTGTGAATTTTTTGTTAAATTTTAATTTATAAAGTAGAGCAAGCCTTTTATGTAAAAAAGTTAACTTTGTCTAGTCTGATCCTATGGAACAAAAAATATTGCACCCTTGAGATTCCCATGTTACCAAGTGAACTAGTGTTATTCTGGTGCTTGTGAGTATATGGAGTATGAGTAGCCCTATCAACTAGCTATAAAGCTGTGTTTAAAATTCCAGTGCTTGTCACATAATAGGGACTTAAATTTTGAACAAACGAAAGCACAAGTGAACAACTCTGCGATGAAATTACCTAGTCTTCCTTTAGCCATCTCTTATCACTAATATGAAACCTATATATAGGCTACAAATTCCTGCTTGGAAATATCTTCTATGAAGGACATCCCATATGTATCTGGAGAAAGAGTATGAGTTTGTTTCATTGTTCTCCAATAATCTGTCTGAATAAATTATAAGCCAAGCCAGAAAAGGTATTTTTACCATGTTGAAAACTTATTGTGCCCTGGCTGGTGTAGCTCAGTGGATTGAGTGAGGGCCTGCAAACCAAAAGATCGCAGTTCAATTCCCAGTCAGGGCACATGCCTGGGTTGCAGGCCAGTTCCCGGCAGGGGACGCACGAGAGGCAACCACACATTGATATATCTCTCCCTCTCTCCTTCCCTTCCCCTCTAAAGATAAAATAAATAAAATCTTTTAAAATTAAAAAAAGAAAACTTATTGTATTTCTCAGTCTTATATTTTGGAGGCAAAAATGAACTTTAACTATTATTTTGCCTTAATAACTATTTTTTTCTTTTTTGAGAACTACTAACCACAATTATAATAAAATGACCAGCAACCCCCAAAACTGAAAGGATTACTTGGTAATATGAGAATCTCAAGGGTGCAATATTTTTTGTTCCATAGGATCAGACTAGACAAAGTTAACTTTTTTACCTAAAAGGCTTGCTCTACTTTATATATTAAAATTTAACAAAAAATTCACAACCACCAGCACTTCATTATTAATATTTTAGGTGCAGAATGCCCAAAGGTAACAAAAAAATACCCTAAAAATGACCTACTATATAATTTGGGCTTCAAAACTTTGATAAATTTTTTAAAAAAGCAAAACAAACACCTTAAGACATTTTTATTGCCTTAAATTACCTGACAGACTGCACAATATTCCTAACAAATTAACATACTACTATACAAATTCTACTTCGAATTGTAGCACGACAAAAATCAGGGTTTGTTTTTTTTCTTTTGCTTAATCCCTTCATCTTTGTCACCCAAATCAATTCAATAAATTTTAAAAAATGCAACACAGAAACATCCCTAAAATGAACAAATTCCACCAAATGATACTAATAACCGAAATTAAGCAATGTAAAATGTTTTGACTTCCTGTATTTACTATGATTCTCTGTAGAGAATCATCAAAGATACTGAGTAGGCAACTTGACAATTCAAAATTTGCAAATTAAAGGTTACTCGCTTCAGGTTGCTTTTAAAAAAATACCGTTTTTAAAAATGCGTAAAACAAAAAAATATAAATTTTTAAAAATCCAGTATCAAATTTACCTTTGTTAATAATTAAGAACTTAGTTAAAATTATCTATTAAATGTCAATAATCCCCTGCTGAGAGGTAATTTTTCAGGCAACTGCCACAGCTGGCAAAGAAAAACATACTAAAGTTACAAAGAAAGGAAAGAACAGTTTCCTTAAAACTTCGGGAAAACACTGACACCATAAGAAGTTCATTTTATTGAGTGTTATATTTGGTTTTTCGGTAACGTGTGGCATAAAACATCCTTTATGTATTTATATAAAAGACCTAAGATATCAACTGCATGTGTATGGGCTTATCTGTCCCAAGAAAACCAACTCACGGGCTCAGTGCACTGGTTTCAATTTATTGTATGCATGTTTGCAAAGTCGCTTTTTAAATTGTCAGGGACACGTGATTGAGAAAGATAGTAGAGACTACTTTGTTCTTACCCTTCTCAGCTGGAAAAAATAAATGGCTCCTCTAAATACTGTCCTAATATCTGCTACAGAAATTATTTACTTACTCTATTTAAAAAACCTAGCAGATGAAGTGAGGAAACATCAAAACCTGCTGAGAAGGAATGTTAACATACACTGTTCTATCTTTAAAGAGGGCTATGTTTAATCAATCATGCAGCTCAATGGAAATACCAAACTGTAAATAGATCCCCACTTCAATTTCCAAATATTGTGAAAATTGGGGCTCCTTTCATAGACAAAGGATATGCCAGAAGACAAAGGTGATATTTTTTTCCTAAATAACTTCTTTCTTGGTTTTAAACACACAAAACAGACAGTGTATATATAAAACATGCACTCGTCTTTGGCCAACTTATGTCCCTTGAACTGAGTGAGGTTCTTGCAATTGGGAAGGAAATTCTGTGCACAATGTGGGCACTTATGCTACAAAATAAAAATGCCTAGGATACATAACTCAGCTGTTAAGACTTATAAGCCATAAAGGCATTAGAAATCTACCCATTTCAAAAAGCTCTGCAAAATGAAATGTTGAGTAAAGCTTTGCAGGCTGTTATTTAATGCACCAAACAGCCCACGTTTTAAAAATGTTAACATATTGATTACCTAAAAGTGACCGAGAATATCTGTGATGACAAACCCCCCCCCAAAAAAGGCCATCTTTTTCTTTGATAGTAGGGAGTACCTAGTTCCTCAGATGAAAAAAAAAATCTTAATATTACATGACAAAGAAGAATGGACCCAAGAATTACATGTTATAATCTCTGAAACTGGATCATGAAAAGGTAACCCCGATTTTCCTTCTTATCAATTTCTCTCCAGTACCTGAGTTAAGGCACAAAGCAGCAAGACTGCAACTGATTCCAAACAACTTGGAATTTTATTGTAAACATCCCATAAAGAATGGCAACAAATCCAGTTTTTTTTCCTTTGAAGATAATTGCTTATAATGACGTATAACTGCCAAACAAAACATCTTTTATAAACCAAGCCAGTCTAGTTTACCTTTCTGTACTGAATTTTAGTTTAATGGACATTTTGCCCATATACAACATCACATCAACTATTAACTGAATGATTTTCCATCATAAAACTTATGGATACTAAAGAACAAACATAAGGTACAGTTTTGTTAATACTTTGTAAGGGATTACAAAAGACAAGGATGATAAGTTACAGGACAAAGAAATAAATTACTGATTGCCATCACCACAGTATTGTTTAAAGAACTAACATTTGTAGTACTGCCTAATGTGTATCTGGTGACATGTGAAAACACATTTCCCAAATGCATTTCTAAAGATTTTTGTATGTGAATTTCAAAGTCAATTACCAATGGCGACTTTAATATGTATCAATAGTCTTATTTTTTAGAAAATACTTATCATGCTTTTATATGTCAAAGTCTCATATTCTAGATTTAATGAAGATAGGAATAACAAATGAGTATACATATAAATAAACAAACACACCTTAAGTCTAAACTGCAGGGCCTTTCTACTGTACTTCTGCCATCAATGAATCATAAATTACCAGTCCCGTTGAAGTGTGCTAAATTAAATTAGGTAATGTCTTCATTACAGAAAGAGAAGTCAGGATAAAAAAAAAACAGGAGAGGAATGATGAGAAAGAAACAATTAAGAATAAGGCTACATAACAAATGTCAAGAAATAATAGGGCCATCCACATTCCCCAAAATACAGCACCATGAAAAAATTAAACTTTATATTAGAATTTAATCAAAACTTCATCAACTTGGTAAAGCAACTTCACTAAGAGGTGGAAAGCAAAAAAGCATGAAAATATTTTCACACTATTTTTTAAAACAAGCCTTAAAAGTGATCTTAGAATAGTCTCTTTTCAACAGAACTTTTACATAGCCTCATGTACCACAAAAATGTTGGGGATGGGGTTAACATTTAAAACAATGAACTTGAAGTGTCAAAAGTTTTGTTCCTTTCCTCAGAACTAAAAGGCTGGACATCAAAGGCTACTAAAAATTATACAGGATGCAAGTCTCCTTTTTGTGAATGTGAAAATTCCAACTTTAAAGTACCAGTTGGTAAATGTGCATAAAATAATTTCCAAGATATATAAGCGTGTTTAATACAAGGTTTTTAATTTATCACTACCACGAACATACAAACTTTGAAAAATGTTCAAAAAAGTTGTATCAAAAAGTTTGAAGTGGTATTCACATCTGTTTATCACTGTTATTGTCTGATGACAATCTACAGGATTACAAAAAAAAAACAACAAAAGATAAATCACTCAAATTTATTTCCAATTATTTGAAGGCTGAGTTAGGTATCCGAGCACACAGTTGCACAAATGAGATTTATGCATTTGACGCTGGAAGAAACAAAGTGCTATATGGAAGGGTTCTAGCACAAGTCTGATCTCTGGCAAGGGAAACAAACAAACAAACGAGAAACAAATGAAGGAAGGGCAAATTAAATGAAAAAAATATAGGGGCACATGTACACAACAAATCCCCGATTGTTTATCTAGAAGGTATAATGAAATTAATGATCAAGCAGTATATATATATACAGGCTAAGCGCTTTATAACAGAGGCAAAGAATTGGTAGACAGTGAACAGGACTGTCTTCCATACAAAATATTCTTTTTTTTTAATGTCTGAGATAAAGTGTGCCAAGTTGGAAAAAATCTACATACACACTCGCACGCACACACACATATAAACAAATTTAGTCACTAGGCTAACAGACTAGTGAATGTTTGGAGAGCATCTGATTGCTGGAAGAGATACACATAGCAAGCCATAGATAAAAACACACAATTCAGTTTTCATAAACATATACACATGCTAAGATCTTAAAGCTGGGAATTAAAACATTATTAGCATTCATGAGAAATATTACAGTTCACTGACTATTAATATCTAGCATAGGATTAGGCCTATACATCTGAGAGCTCTCATGAACCTAAAAATAACAGTGGTTTTTCTCCTTAGCAACTCTTTTAAGATTTAGACTTTTCTTCAACCTTCTTAACCCATTTCCTACTTGCTTTGCTATGGCTGAACCCAGGTCTTATTTAGGTTTAAATGGCCTCTAAAAAATTAAAGCAATAAAATATTCCATGTGATACAAATTACATCACATTCACAGGAGGCAGCGTTACAAAAAGAGCAAAGTATAAACTGTGGGGGAAAGTCCAGATATAAAAGTAAAAATACATCTTCCAAACTTTTATTCTCACAATTATTAAAATAATTTGCATGCAAACAGAAATGATCTGTTTGTTTTGTAATAAATGATAACTATGCTCATCTAACACACCCCGGTGACTAACTCTTTAAATCCTAGTAACTGAAATCAACATTACAGCAAAATGCTGTCACTAGTATTTTCACAGTATTTCACTACATATAAAATATGCTTAAAATGTCTTTAGCCTTGTTATCCTAAGTATCTAAACCTAGAAAATCTTGACATCTGGGGAATAAATGTGGCATTTTTATTTTTCAAAATAAATTATAAATAAAGCTTCAGACAGCTAAAATCACACAGATGGTAATTCTTCTACATTTCAAGAGGTCAGCTCTTCATAGAAGAATGTCAACAAAAAATTTCACACTAAAACGATACACATGATACTATTTGGGTATATCCATGAATTTAAGTAACTTAAGTTACTTTGATTAGGGTAGGCCAGAGTGTTATTGATTCCAGGAAAAAACAGGCACAAATTTACTCTAAATGCCCAAGAGATGAATAACTAAAATAGTACATTTTAGCAAAACTCAAATGCAGACTTTCAAAAATGAACAATTTTGAATCTGTACTATGGTAAAAGTGGCAGTCGAATGACAACCAGTAGCTTTGATTTAGTGAAAAAAAAAATCAGGTTGATCTACTTGTCCAGTAACAGAATTTAGTGCCATTAACAATTCATAAAAATGCTTTCTTCAAGCCTGAACATTTCTACTGCAAGTGAAAATTGCTTAAAGATGTTAGTCTAAGAATAACCCTCACCTGACCCAACAAAAAAAGCAAAGTTATGTGTGTACTCCTTCCTCTGCACTTAAGGATTTTCAGATGCGTGAAATGATGCAAAGCGTGAGACAAACACGTCAGCTTAAGTATCCTGGGATTACTAGGCAGAACATTAAGAAGTTTCATTTATCCCCACAAGTCTGATCTAAGCGCAAAAAGTCTGCTGTTACAAAAACAGACATCAATATATATTCATTCCCTCCCACCTCAAACCTCTAAGGATCTGACAAATTAGCGGATTTGCAATCTCTCCAATTTGAGGAATAAAACTGATCTGGGAACTCAAGCTCACTTATGCAACTATGTGCACTCTATGGCTGTAAACAAGGTCATAAGGGTTTAAGTTGTTTTCTTTTACAACATAGTAACTCAAAATCTCAGTGTGCAGTGCAATGAGGTTCTTTTCTGAAAGATTGTAACAGAAGAACCTTTTGGAATGGTATGAGCAGAACCTTTGACTGTTGATTCCAAATACTAGCTAGCCAAAACATGCCAAGTCAAACTAGGTGTTTTGTTACATTTTGAAATTCAAATGAAAACCAGCCACTCACAGCTGCTAAACAGTAAGTGGCAGCAGAGATACATAAGCACTTGTCCAAGTCTACTTACATAAATATGTTCTAAGAAAAGCCTAATGTGGAGCGTACTATGCTTATACAAGCTTTTTTAATTACAACCATTAATTTGAGAGCCAATATGATTATTAACAATCTCTCAGCTTATAACTTATGAATATTCATTCCCACCAAGCTTGTTCTATTTCTCCTCAGTCAGTAACGAATAACAGCATCTATTTTTCTTAATGTTTCCAGTAGTTGTAGTTAATAGAGGTAGCTGAGCTACTATTCAAAGAAGTTATTCTTTGTGGATGAGGATTTTTCAAATGTTTAAGTTATTCTTTAAGCTACAGAAGTTCTATTAATGCAATAAAATATAACAGGAAAGGAAAATGGATGCAAGAAACTTTTGCATTTGGCACCTTGTCTAGATTGATACCTCAAGTATTCTTTTTCAATAAAGTTAATGCACACATCAGAACACACCACAAAGATTTGCTACATATTTACAAGGCACCAACCCTTTCTCACCTTTAACATGAATTAAGCAAATCAATGAAAAGTGTATCAAGATCCCCCCACCCCCCAAAAAAAACTGTAGTATAAATATATACTTCAGTTCAGTACAATTATTGAAAGTTTGGCCTGGGAAGAGTAAAATAATCCAGATCGTTCTTACAATATAGAAACTGTAAACATTTAATAGCTGCCTTTAGGATTGGTGTATTGTGCAAAAGTTATTATTACTGGGTACAGGAATCAAAATGGCAAAAACAAACTATATAAAACTCTGTAAGAAGGTGCTATACTTCTGTGATACAAAAGCAAAAGAGGGATATTCTGTTGAGATAAAAATGTCATGCTACTCTTTAAGAAGCTGAACGCTCCTTTCATGTAGTAAATCTGTAGTGTGTCTGTGGTGTGTGTGTGTGTGTATGTGTGTGTGTGTGTGTGGGCAGATTTTTTTTTTTAATTTAAGGCCTAATGAGTAAGGCTTGTTTGAACAAATGAAGTGTGGAGATCAAAAGTCTTGAAACAAATGTATACTGGCAAAATGGAAAAGCACCAATGTGAAAGGAAACATAAGTCCCCACACAACTTGCTTTGTAGATTTCCTGGTAAATTCCCTGCAGTAGAAGGCCATTGAATTTTTAGAATTACTCTAAATTTATTAACTGTTAATAATTCCATCCCATGAGATGGCTAACCCTGGCTTTTTCGGTCATTTTACGCACTCTGCCTGATCTGGATGTACCAAGATTCAGAGGATCTTCGGTGGACACAAAATTGTCATTATCAGAATCATCATTATATAAAACGGTCCTCCTGCCTTGGTTTCGTGTTTTAATTCGAGGCAGCCTACTGAAGCGTCCTGAAAACATGGTATCAAATTCGTCATCTGCAATACGTGCACGTTTGGCTCTGGTGGCTCCTCTAGAAGCACCTCTTCCTCCTCTCCCTCGCCCTCGCCCTCGCGTGCCACCTCCTCCTCTTCCTCGACCCCCTCGTCCCCTGCCTCCTCTCCCTCTGCCTCCTCTACTCCATCTGCCCCATCTGCCCCATCTGCCCCTTCCTCCTGTGCCTCTGGTCTTCCAGTTTCTTTTTCCATTGGCATATTGCTTTCTGAGTTTTCTTTTAGGCCTAGTTTGTATGAATTTGCTATAGTCATGGTCTCCATCTACATAATCTTGATCTGTCCTGGAAGTTGATTCCGAGTCAGAATCAGAACCACAGGAACTTTCGGAACTTAAACTGGATCCTAACTCTCCACTTTCTGAGGAAGATAAATGTGATTTCTCTTTTGTTTCTTTTTTCTCTTTCTCTTCTCTTTCCACGCTTTCATCTTCTTCCGATGCACTAAGTAGCTTTCTCTTGACTCCTGTCCGGGGCTCTCTGCCATCATCGTTTGTAAGGGGTCCATCGACGGAGTGATCTAAATCAAGACGAATGATTTTTCAGAGTTAAGCTTTGACATTGGCAAAATGGTTATTTAGGTTTGAAAGTAACATTAACAGCCTGTAAAAAATATTTATACTCAAAGATAGATGGGGTAAAATCACGGAGAGTGTTGGAGTATGCATTTAAATCTGTTGGAAATGGAAGATAGTAAACTTTTGATTTCTGTCTGATCGCTTTTTTGGCGGGGAGGGGAGTGTAGAGTGATGGTGGGGGGTGAGATAGCTGGGCAGGAATTTCAAGGGCTTGAACCCTAGGAAGAAGGATCTGAGAACATTTCATTCATTCACTAAATGAACATTTCCTGATGATCTACTATGGGCCAGCCATTTCTTAGAGCTTGAAATATGACAATTATGAGATAAAGTCCTTGTTCTTTGAAATTCTATTTTAGTAGGAAAAGCTTGCTTGACATGAAATGAACAATTGTGCAATATGAGTTTAAGTAATAAAATGTGCTATAAATGAAAGAGGGTAAAAAAGTGCGAATGTACGTTTGGGGAGTACTTTATTCAAGGAAGACTTTTCTGCAGAGGTTGTATGTAAGAAAAGAACTGAATGAAGTGAGATCCGGGGAAAGAACATTCCATCAGAGGATACAGAAATGCAGGGTAACTAGAGTGGAAGAGAAAAAGTGGGAGATAATTTCCAGCAAAGGGTTTTACAGCTGAAGAATGATAGGATCCGACTGACAGTTTTTAAAAGAGCGCTATGGTTGCTGTAGAAAGACTAGATTACAGAAGAAGAGATTGGAAGCAGCCGTCTGTTGGGGCAACAGCACAGGTAACGCACCACGAGGGGTGGAACACTAGAGGTGTTGAGAAACGACTGGCTTTGGAGTATTTCCTTCTAGCCGTGCCACCAAAAATAGTGTCCACTTTTGAACTTCCAACCGATGGGAACAGCGGATGGATTGGATGTCAAGTGTTAAACAAAGAATGAAAAGATCAGCTACTATGTTTTATAACCTGCAACTGGGTGAAGGGTAGAGCTATTTGCTGAGTTGGAGAACACTGAAGGAGGAATCAGTTTGGGCAAGCTGGTGGAAAAAAAAATAAAGATTCCAGTTTTGAATACTACTAGACACACAAGTAAAAACATTTAAAAAAAGGAAAAGAAAAAAAGCAGGTGGATATACCACTGTAGAGGTTCAGAGGAGACTTGGCTAAAAAGCTACGGATACAATTTGAGAATTTTCTGTAAAGAGATGACAGTGTCGGGAGAACTGAGAGAGCTCGTTGAGAAAGCAAGTACCTCAGGTAGCTGAGGACTGAGACTTGGGATATTTCAACGTTTAAACATAAAGAACAGGCAAACATAATTGAGAAGGAATAGCCAGTCAGGTAGAAGGGAAACTGAAAATAGTGGAAAAAGCAAAGCCTAGGGTTATGTGCTAACCAAGATTAGCCTAATAGTTTTGGTGTTAGGGACTAAATTGCATTACCCCAAAATACGCACATGGAAGCCCTAACCCCCAATGTGTTTTTATTTGAAGATAGAGCCTTCAAGAAGTTCTTCATTAAAGTGCAGTCACAGGGGTGGGCCCTAATGCATAAGGACTGGTATCGTTATAGAAGACGACACACACACGCTTGCTAGCTCTCTCTCCCTGTGTGTGGATGGACAGAGAAAAAAGCCACGTAAGGACACAGCAAAAAGGTGGCCCTGCTGGCCTCTTGATCTTCGACTTTGAGCCTCCAGAACTACTGGAAAATAGATGTCTCTGTTAAGTATATGAAAAGCTGCTTAACATCTCTATCCTTAGGGAAATGAAAATCAAAATCACAGTGAGATATCACCTCACACCTGTTATAATGGCCAGTTTCAAAAAAATAAAAGATAAGTGTTGGCAAGGATGTGGCTAAAAAGCAACACGTTTGCTGTACATGTTTGGAGACAGTGTAAATTAGTACAGCCATTATGAAAATTAGTATGGAGTGTGCTCAAAAAATTAAAATAGAGCTACTATATAATCCAGTAATTCCACTACTGGGAATATATATAAAGGAACTGAAATCAAGAAATCTGTACTCCTTTGCCCATTGCAGCATTATTCACAATAGCCACGAGGGGAAACAACATATATAATATATAATAATGAATTATGTAGCCTGAAAAATGAAAAAAATCTTGCCATGTGTGATAACCTGGATGGAGCTGGAGGACATTACACTAACTAGGCAAAATAAGCAGGATGCAGAAAAAGAAATATTGCATGATGTCACTTATATGTATAATCTAAAATACAGTCATGTGCTGTACAACAGGGCAATCAGGCACGTATATGATGGTGGTCCCGTAAGATTGTAATGGCGCTGCAACACTGCTCTCTATTGCCTTCTGATGTCACGGCCAGAGTAATGTCATAGAGCAACACACTACTCCCATGTCCGTGGTGACGCTGCTGTGAACAAACCCACTGTGCTGTCAGTCATGGAAAAGTGCAGCCCATCAATTATGCGCAGTACATAATACTGGATAATAATAACAAGCGGCTATGCTACTGGTTTGCGTATTTAATATACTATACCTTTTAGGGTCATTTCATAGTGTACTTGCTCTGTTTACTTAAAAGACCAAGAGCTTGCTGTAAAACCCTATGCCATGTTAATCTAGCAGCAGTCCCGTACATCCCACGTTCGCTGTGTTTATTGATCGTTATCATTTTCTCATGTGTTTGATTTAATCTTGTGCTGTTTTGTATGGCGGCATGCTGCACAGGCATGGAGCCTGTGCCATACAGACTAGGTGTGTAGCCGGGTACACCATCTCGATTTGTGCAAGTACATTTGAGATGCGCACACGACCAATTAGCTAAAGATGTGTTCTCAGAACATATCCCTGCCATTAAGCTCTAGAAGCAGCGAGTGACACGGTGGTTGCCATGCGCTGAGGCAGGGGAAATAGGGAGCTGTTGCTTACAGGGAGCCAGGGTTCAGATATTCAGGCTGAGTAAGTTCTAGATATCCAATGTACAGCGCATGGTAACTATAGTTAACAGTACTGTCCTGTATACTTAAAATTTGCTAGGATGGATCTTAAACCTCAACGTAAACAGCAATCACAATAGATAATTAGTTTGACTGTGGTGGCCATTTCACAGTGTATGCAAATATGGGAACATCAAGTTGTAACTTTAAATATGCACAATTTTTATGTCAATATCTCAACGAAGCTCCTCATAACAAATATCTGTTATAAGCCACCTACTCTGTGGTCTCCTGTTGCGAAAGCCCAACCTGACCAATATAGTAAGTGACAGCAATAGAAACTGTAGATAAGAGATTTAGGTGCTATTAAAATGTTATAGCATTCAGAAAACTGAGCAACTGACTGAATATGAGCGGCAAAAGGAGAGCCAAAGCACACTAAAATTGTAAACTGGATGACTAGGAGGAAGATGGTGGTGCCATCACCTACAACAGTGAGGGCAGAAAAAGAAGCAAGCTTGATAAACAAGCTTGAATGATAAACACCCAATGGGATTTTTTTAGGAAGCACTTACAAATGAGACTGGTAGAATAGAGATACTAGGGCTAGATACATGAATTAGGAGACTCGTCAGCATAAAGATGATTGATGTAGCTATTTGATTCCTTTCTTTGTAGAAGACAAAAGGAAAGAACCAAACCAAAACAAACAGAGAAGATAGTAATATACTAGAAATAGACACACGAGAGAAGCAGTACTGTAGAAGGCAGGCAATAGCGCTCCCAGAGCGGGTACGCAGCAGCAGGAACGGATGCAGACAGATCAGAGAGAGAGAGGGCCTAAGACAAGGACAGTGATTGGTCACCGGAGAACACTGCTGATTCTGGAGAGGAAAACTTTTGTAGAGTGGAGGGGTCAGGAGCTAGACTATAAAGGATAAAGGAATGTTTAGATGGAAAGAAAATAGCAGCAGGAAATATAATCTACTCTTCCTAAAAGCTTGATAATGAAGGAAAGGGCAAATTGAGAAGAAAGTGGCATGAGCATGCCACGTGCAGCTGGAGCAGAACAGAGGAAAGAGACAAACTGGGGGAAACGAATGTGGTGATTATCTTAAAGTAATCAGATATGTAACAATCTTCCTCACATAATGAATAAAAAACTATATCTTTAGAAAGTCTATTTTGGGGTTATTTGATATTTCAATAATGATGGAGAAGCTATTAAATTTTTCATTAAAATTTATATGAAATAAAAATATAGACTCTAATAAAAATATTTCTAAAAACATGGTAACTATTCTTCACAAACTTCAAACAGATGAATATATTAGAAGTGTCTTTGAACATGTTCAAGGTCCATAACACAGTGCTAAGTATAAGAAAATCTGCATAACAATAACCTTCACGTCTTTAAAACTAATGCTCGTGACATCGTGCAAAAATTAACCACATGATGATTAGTTATCAGCTCAGGGATTTCTTCTTAACCAGTGAAATTTTTTCTACAAATAAAAGTTAGATGGAAGCTCACGAAGTGACCAATAATAAGTTGCTTTGGTTGAATGGAGAAGGCCATTTATTCTGAGAATTCCTGAAGTAGCTCTGAGTTACTGAGAAAGCAGCAGAACACAGTCTGAAAACCACTCAGTTATTGAGAATACCTAACCCAGGTGATAGATATGGGTGTTGGCTAAAAGAGGGCTCACTAGTCAGCCAAAACCCTTTTTCTAAAGTGGGATGGGCTTTTTAAAAAATGAGCCCTATGTAAAGATGATTTTGGAATTTTATTTGCCTTTCTTATTAATATGGTTTAAATGTGTCTAATACTCTGGTTTTTATGTGCTTGGGAAAAGAGCTCTTCATTTATTTATTCCTCTCTATTCATTTTACATTTTATTTCATTATATTATTTAAATATTATTGAAAATCTTCTAAGAGCCTGTTCTTACTTGTGGATATGAATCCCCATCTGAGTCAAATTCAACAATACTAAAACCCTCATTAACTATAAGGACATGCTAATTTTTACTGCGTAAATACACCAGCTTTTAAATAATTCATTTGCCATTATAAAGGAACAAAGAATAAGTACTGTGTCCATATTTATTCCCTACCTTGTTTAACTGGCAAAACTCTATTCCGAAATGATTTGGCTTTCCCTGGGTCATGGCTATTTCCACTTCGGGTGTATCCACTCAAGCTTGATGAAGACAATGGTCCATCTAGCTCATCATCAAGTAAATATGCCGAGAGCCCTTCAGCAGCATCTGAAACTGATATTTAAAAAGACCGTAATGTTAATATAATTATCATGCTGTTCGGAAAACTATCTCACCCAGTTAACCTAGTCTAACATGACAATTGTGCACTGTTTGAAGGAAATACAAATATTTGGACAACAAATGTTTTATCACATTGTTAAGCATTTGAGCACAAAATGTCAGCAAAACTTATCCAAGGAAACCACTCCCACACACAATAAATCCTCAATTCTTCCACTGGCGAATATATTATTGTACCCAGTGGTCTGAGACAGTATAGATGTTAAAAATCATGAAGTTACAGAATTTTAAACCTAAGAGCCTTTAAAATTCATATAGTCTTAACACCTTCACTTAAAATATGAACACAGTTAATCTCGTGGCCTAATGTCTAACCTAAGGCTACACAACTAGAGAAATAATTGGGAATAAAACACAATGCTCTATATCAAAATATATACTTTGTACATGGCTCTTTGTACTATGAACCATGCTGCCTTTTCTACAGCCTGAATATCACCATTGAACTGAAATATATAAAAACCAAAACCAAAAGACACATTTACCAGGAGACGAGAAAGGAGAGCTGGTCCTGGCATAAGACACTGAGGTATTCTGGTCATTTTTAGGCTGCAACTTCATTTGTTTCTGTTTCCCTTTTGGACTACAAGGAAAAATACATAACAATTACGATTTTTTTTCTATCAGCAACATATTATGATAGACAGCACATACAAGATGTGTATGGTGACCAAAAAAGAAATGTCTGATAAGTTAAGTGAAACACTTCAAATTGGTAATGTAACGAAGTTAAATCTAAAGCATTCAAGTGAAAAGTTTTTGGTATAACAAAATCCACATAAATAAAGCTTTGGATTACCACCTCCACCTTTATACAAGTGTATGATTTCTTTAAAAAAATGTCTTGGGCCCTGGCTGGTGCAGCTCAGTGGATTGAGCACGGGCCTGCGAACCAAAGGATCACGGTTCGATTCCCAGTCAGGGCACATGCCTGGGTTGCGGGCCAGGTCCTGGCAGGGGACGCAGGAGAGGCAACCACACATTGATGTTTCTCTCCCTCTCTCCTTCCCTTCCTCTCTAAAGATAAATAAATAAAATATTTAAATATATATATATATAAAAATAAAAAAAATGTCTTGGGTCTTGGGATCCCCTCAAGCTATTCAACAAACTTTAAGAAATGAAGTGATACACACAAAATGTTTCGACAATATAAAATACCACATCACTGTAACATACCTAGGAGCTCTGCTACTAGATAATGAACTGCTGCTGCTTCTTAGACGTTTCCTGTACCGTGGCCTTCTCCTCTTCTGACTCTGGATTGCTGACTTATATTCAGAGATGATATTTTTAATACGACTTTCAAATAAGGCAGATAACCGTAGCGTCATGCTGTAGAGCTGAAAAGGAAGGAATTAGTATTGTTTTAGCAGCTACTTCAATTATATAAAACACAAACAGTATAAACATGCCTGGACCGCTGCCAGTATCAGCCTTTCCTACAAAATATATACGTTACACCATACATTCAAAAAGTTCTTCCTGAAGAATTGAAGCAAGTTACCATTTTTAACTAAAAACAAATCAGTTTTTAAAAGAGAATGTCCAATGTTGGGAAGGGTAGCAAAAAACATTGTAATGCATTGCCAGTGAGTTCTTTAAACTGGAACAGTAATTCTGAGGGGCAACATGTAATAGGATTTAATAGAAAAAACATAAAAACATACACACCCTTTGGCTAATAATTTCACCTGTGGAAATTTATCCTAAGGAAACACAGAATCACACACAAAAAGTAATTATGTCCAAAGATGTCAAAGATGTCAGCCACAGCTTTATGCACGTAAAGTGAAAACCTAGAAACAGCCTAAATCTCCAGCACTAGGACACTGGCGAAATAACATAAAACTACCATATAATGAAGTACTGTGGAGACATTAAAACTTTTCTTCTCAAAGAGTAATAATATGAGAAAATGCTCATAATATGTAAGCTTAAGAAAGGTTTCAAAATAACCCACTGTTTTAAAAAAAAATATGAGGTCTGTCCAGAAAAAGTCCAGCCATTGTTAATATAATGAGGACAGTTCGTGTGATATCCAGGTAACCCGGCAGCCAAGGAGAGCAGACTGGAATGCACCTGCGCATGGGGGCGGTAGATGCCTTTGAGTGAGCGTCTGTGCTATGTGGCCATCACACTCAAAATGACTGAGCGAGTAGAGCAATGAATCTGCATCCAATTTTGTGTTAAGCTTGAACATTCCTCCATGGAAACTATTCAGATGATTCAGAAGGCTGCAGCTATGGGCAACTGCTGATTGGCAGCTTCACCATGACAACACGCCCGCTCATGCATCACGTCTCATGCAGAGTTTTTTGGTAAAACATCAAACCACCCAGGTGACTCAGCCCCCCTGCAGCCCAGATCTGGTGCCCTGTGACTTTTGGCTTTTCCCAAAACTAAAATCACCTTTGAAGGGGTAGAGATTTCAGACCATCAATGAGATTCAGGAAAAGAGGATGGGGCAGCTGATGGTGATAGGGAGAACTGTGTGAGGTCCCAAGGTGCCTACTTTGAAGGGGGCTGAGGTGTCATTGTCCTATGGACAGTGTTTCTTGTATTTTCTTCAATAAATGTCTCTATTTTTCATATTATATGCCTCGATACTTTCTGGACAGACCTTGTATAAACATATGTAAGTATAAGTGTAGCAAATAAATCAAATGTGAAAAGATTATGTCTCCATAAATTAGTGAAAATTCTTATTATATGAGTTAAAAGTGTGTAAGTTATATACATATTGTGCAACTTATTTAAAAATTAATCAGATACCAGTGATTACAAAACATGAAAATTATTACCTTTTTGCTCTCAAGATATTTAAATTCTGATAAAACATAGGGAAAGTATTAAATGTAAGTATGAATGGACAGTTATTACTTGCCAATGTGGTTCACTATTTGTTATGATAAAGGGAACATAAATATTCAGAGCTAATCCGAATATTTATAGAAATTAATAGTTTTACCACGTTTACTTATAAAATTATTCATAAATAAAAGGCATATTAAAGTGTACTCAAATTACTACTTCTCTGTCCCTTGACCTCTCTCTAGAGGTCAATAAATATGTTTAGTAATAATATATTACTAAAGAGTAGAGATGAGGCAGGTAGAGGAAAGAGGTGCTTAGATTCAGAACGACTATGCTCAAGGTATCTTTATGCCTAATAAACTGTCAGAGAAATACCAAGAATGAAACTTCATCAGTGATGGCAGAATTGTAGTATATACTTGTTTAGCAATTTAAAATCGGTAAAAGAAAAAGCTGCCTGATATATGCATAACTAAATGCTTAGATAATTAATCCATTTAACATAGATTTTCATACCCTTGACTTTTTATTAGAGGTATAAGCTTTGGAGTTGCTGAATATTTGGCGAACGTCCTTATAGAATTCCAGAGGACTACCATAGTTTCCTGCTTCCAAAGTTTCTTTCACAGTGCTGAAGTCCATAGGAGTGTCCATGGCACCTTGATGATCCTACAAAGAAGAATGTGTTATTAAATACATGGGCTAGGTAAGGATACTACATAATACATTGAGATAAGATTTGCATCACCAAGTCACCATGAAATAAACAGACTGCTTTTCAGTCTGCTAACTGCCTTCTCCAAAAAATACATTTAAGAGCTGTCTTCTGGGACTTCCAGCCAAGATGGAGGTATAGGTGGACACACTGTGCCTGCTCTCACAACCAAAATTAAGTACAACAAAAATATAGAACAAAAAAACACCAACAGAACAGATAGAAAATTGAATTGTATGGAAGTCCGACAACGATTCACCCAGACTGGTAAGAGGGGTGGAGTTGGCGGCCGGTGGAGACTGGTCGTGGCAGGAAAAGGTGGTGGCTGGTGGTCCCAGTCACACAGGCGGTGGTTACCAGGTGTGGGGAGGCAACGAGCAGACCAAGTGAGGCGCACAGGGCAGCTCACCGCGGTCACACATTTGCACGCAGATAAACCAGGTGAGAATGGGCAGCAGGACGGACTGTGCAGCACAGGGCCCCAGCGCCGGGAAATAAAGCCTAAAAGCACCAATTGAAAACACTTGTGGGGGTTGAGGGGCCAGGAAAGAATTCCAGCCTCATGGGAGAGTTTGATGGAGAGACCCACAGGATCCTGGAACGTACACAGGCCCACTCACATGGAAGTCAGCACCAGAGGGGCCCAATTTGCTTGGGGAAAGCAGCGGAAGGGACTGGAATCGGAGAGAGAGCAGAGCAAGCGCCACTGTTCCCTCTTGGACCCCGCCCCAAGATAAAGTGTCACTACCCTGTGACTAGGTTGCCCCGCCCTGGTGAACACCTAAGGCTCCGCCCCTCACTACATCACAGCCATGACCAGACCAAAAATCAAACAAACAAAAAACAAAACAAAACCAAAAATGGCTCAAACCAGAGAACAGATCAAAGCCCCAGAACTAATTCATCTAAGCGACCGAAAGATAGCCAACCTATCAGATGCACAGCTCAAAGCACTGGTGATTAGGAAGCTCACAGAATTGGTTGATTTTGGTTGCAAATTAGATGAACAAATGAAGGCTACAATAAGTGAAATGAAGAAAAACACACAGGGAACCAATAGTGATGGGAGGAAAACTGGGAGTCAAATCCATGGAGTGGACCAGAAGGAAGAAAGAAATAACCAAACAGAAAAGAAGGAAGAAACAAGAATTCAAAAAAATGAGGAGAGGCTTAGGAACCTCCAGGACATCTTTAAACGTCCCAACATCCGAATTATAGGGGTACCAGAAGGGGAAGAAGAAGAGCAACCAGTGGAAAACTTATTTGAACAAATAATAAAAGAGACTTCCGCAATCTGACAAAGGAAATAGACTTCCAGGAAGCTCAGAGAGTCCCAAGAAGTTGGACCCAAGGAGGAATACACCAAGGCACATCATCGTTACATTAGCCAAGATTAAAATGAAGGAGAGAATTCTAGAAGCAGCAAGGGATAAGGGTGCAGTCACCTACAAAGGAGTTCCCATCAGACTGTCAGCTGATTTCTCCAAAGAGACCTTGCAGGCAAGAAGGGGCTGGAAAGAGGTATTCCAAGTCATGAAAGGCAAGGACCTACATCCAAGATTGCTCTATCCAGCAAAGCTGTCATTTAGAATGGGAGGGCAGATAAAGTGCTTCTCAGATAAGGTCAAGTTCAAGGAGTTCATCATCACCAAGCCCTTATTATATGAAATGTTAAAGGGACTTATCTAAGAAAAAGAAGATAAAAAATAGGACAGTAAAAAGACAGCAAACTCACAGATATTAACAATCACATCTAAAACAAAAGCAAACTAAGCAAACAGCTAGAACAGGAACAGAAACACAGAAATGGAGATCACATGGAGGGTCAGCAACAGGGGAGTGGGAGGAGGAGAGAGAGGGAAAAGGTACAAAGAATAAGTAGCATAGATGGTGGGTAGAAAATAGACAGGGGGAGGGCAATAATAGTGTGGGAAAAGTAGAAACTAAAGAACTTATGACACATGGACATGAACTAAAGGGGGAAATGTGGGTGGAGGGGGTGTGCAGGGTGGAGGGGAATGATGGGGGAGAAATGGGACAACTGTAATGGCATAATCAATAAAATGTAATGAAAAAACAGAGCTGTCTTTTGGTGGTTTAGGAAAACAGCAAAGGTGTTTGGGAGGTCCTCAGCCCTCACCCTGACATCCAGAACCATAAGACTGTCAAGAACCAGAAAAGAATTTCCACAGCCACTGGCTTCATTCCTATAGAATTCATAACACGAGATTGCATTGCTTGCTTAAAGCTGAAGTAACCAATTCATTGGTAAACTGCTCAATGCAAGTGTAAGATGGGAGGATTCACATATAATTAGTTAGTTCCATGTCACAAATTAGCTGCATATTTCCAAGACATTCCCAACTATGAGCATATTGTACCTAAGATGTTATTACTTAAAGGTCTAAGTCAGCTTGGCCATATCTGTGCCTTCCTCCTATCATTTTGATTTTAATAAATGTGACACTTTTGCTTCATCTAAGTTCTTCACTTTCATATATTAAAAATTAGTTTGATTTTACCCTGGCTGGTGTGGCTCAGTGGATTGAGTGCCAGCCTGTGAACCAAAGGGTTGCGGGTTCCATTCCCAGTGAGGGCACATGCCTCGGTTGTGCGCCAGGTTCCCTGTAGGGGGCGTGCAAGAGGCAACCACACACTGATGTTTCCCTCTCTTTCTCCCTCCCTTCCCCTCTTTCTGAAAATAAATAAATATAATCTTTTTAAAAAATTAGTTTGATTTTGATTAGAGGGAGAAGATTTTATTTCAACCTAAATCTCTGAAGTTCAGTTAAGATATTTCTAGGGTTGTCCTATGGAAGTGCATCTGAAATGTGTAAATATACCTGCACACACCACAACCATCAATAAACAAACATATTTTGCATAAAAGCCATTGTCAGTATTAGATCTCTCATCCTACTTAGATACATTATGAATTAACATTACCACATTTCTCTCACAGGGGAAGCCAAAGCGCCAGAAGAAGGGGCAGAGGAAAGATATAAAAAGAGAAAAATAGTCCGGGTGAGCTGTGGCCGGACCTGCGTCATGGCCTCCCTGCCACCAGGACAGTGTCTGCTATCCACAGTGGGACGTGTGGGCATCTCCTACGGCTGCCTGCCTGTAGGCCCCTCATTGTCATCGCAGCTACTGGCTGTCCTCAGTGCCAACTAGGGGAGGATGGGGCATGGCAAGGGGTCCCTGGATATCCCCACAAGGGTCAGGTCGAAGGAGAGAGTGAGGAGCAGCCCCGCCAGGGCACACGGCGCACTGACACAGAGGTTAGGGCCAGACTGGGGCTTTGGCCTCCAGGGAGAGGCTGAGGTCAGCACCGGAAGGGAGCTGGTGGCCGACCCTCCAAGCCCACGGGTGACAATGTCACTGAGGCCTTTGGGAAGGTGATCACACCCAGGAGTGCAGTGGCCCAGCTGCACTCCGCAGGCAGGAACGACAGGTCCGTAGGAGCCACGAGCGGCAAGGCGAGGGAGAGCTCGGGGACCTCCAGGCTCCCAGCTTGAACAGACTCCTGGGGCTTGTATTCATCGAACGGGGCAGCTGGGGGGGGGCTGGGTTTGTGCTGGGAAGGGGGCTTTCCTTCTGCACCCCTGGGAGGCGCTCAGGAGATGCGCGGTGCTGCACACATGCATGGACTTGGAGAGCTCGGCATGCAGCACCCGTGTCGGACGCACCGTCGAGAGGCAAGGGGTCCAATGGGAAGCGATTCCCTAAAGGACGGGCCTGAACAGAAAGAGAAGCCCCATGAAGGCATGCATAGGTGGGGAGCAGGGGTGCAGAAGCTGGGCAAGGACTGTTAGCAGGGGGAGGTGCTCAGCCAGCAAAGTGCTGCGGGGAAAGGTGGGACGGGGGTTGGATGACGGAGAGCCCCTCTCATGGGCAGCCCCGGAGGTTGCTGGTGTCTTGAGCAGTTTGGGTGAGAAGCTGTGTTGGAGCGGATGGTGGAGCAAATAGTAGCCTTTCCCCTTGAAGTAGATGAGCTGACTCTTGCATTCACATGGAGAGTGAACAAGCAAAAAGAGCCAAGAAAACTGAAAGAGAAGAGGGATATGAGCTGCTGGCCCTGCGGGAGAGCAAAAGTGTGGTAGCACCCCTGCAGCACAGCCGTGGAGACAGTCACCGGACTCCCGTGGATAGAGCAAGGGCAGAGCCATGGAGGAAAAGGCACCAAGGCACCACGACAGGGGGGCACTGGATGCGATGATGGTTCCTTTCTAACAACGATGGTGAAGATAGACAATTTTAATAAATAGTGTTGCTCATCTGATTAATACAGTTAGATCTAAATAGATCAGCCCAGGTGGAGTGGTTCCATGCGTTAGAACGCCATCCCAATACCCAAGGTTGCAGGTTCTATCCCCAGGGGGTCAGAACACATTCAAGGATCAACCAATGAATGCATCAATGAGTGGAACAGCAAATCAGTGTTTCTCTCTCCCCCTCTTTCTAAGATCAATTAAAAAAAATACCTAAATAGATCGAAGATACAAATGTAAAACAAGTGACCATTAAGGAAATGCTAGGGGGGAAAAGGTGACTGTTTTAACATCGGAGTGGAAATGCTCAGTAGGAAAATGGGCAAAAAAATACAAGAGGCAACCCAGATGAAATCCTAACAACTCATGCACATAGGAGAAACTATTCAGCCTCACTCATAATAAGAGAAATGCGAATTAAAATGATAGTTGATAAGTATTTTTTTTCTTCTGAAGAATACTTGGAAACACCATGCATTTGGGAGCACCAATAAACTGTTTAAAGCACAAAAGAGAGAGAGAAAAATATTTTTCAAAGTATGAGAAACCACAATTGCTCTTAATGTATCTTTTTTTTTAGTTTTCTTGCTTAAATCATAAAAATCAAAAAGTATATTCCAACACAGTATGCTTTGTGGAAACAAAGATTTTCATAGAATAAAAATGTTGGCACTTTGTGTAGTATGATGATTCCCAGTAATCATATTGTGTCATGGATGTTTTCTACGCTGCGACAGTAGCTTTAGATTTATAGAAACAAATAAACACCTACCATCTATACAGACAGTACAAAGAACACTTTTTTTAAAAGAATTTATTTATTTATTTTTAGAGAGAGGAGGAGGGAGGGACAAAGACAGGGAGAGAAACATGGATGTGCAAGACAAATGTCCACAGGTGGCTCTGGCACCCCTTCAACCCGGGGTGGGGGACCTGCAACCCCGGCATGTGCCCTGACTGGGGTTCAAACAGGGGACCTTTCGGTTTGCAGGATGAACTCCAACCCACTGAGCCACACTGGTCGGGGCCAAACAACCCTCTTCAGAACATG
Organism: Anoura caudifer; assembly: GCA_004027475.1. Lineage (NCBI taxonomy): Eukaryota > Metazoa > Chordata > Mammalia > Chiroptera > Phyllostomidae > Anoura > Anoura caudifer. Next base: position 28,199 of record PVKU01007169.1, read on the forward strand.
TGTCGATTTAAGAAACGAAAACTAAACAGCCCAAAAAATTACACAAAGGTAAAAAAGGAGCAAGAGCAGAGTTGGAAAACAGCTTTGAAAATTATAAAAGTTTATTTACAGTATTGAGATTTTAAAGAGTAAAACAACGTTAAAATAAAATAAAAGAAACCAGTATGTGTCTTTTAAGAAACTACTAGGCCTACCTCAGAAAGAGATGGATCTTCTTGTCTTTCCAGAACCATTGACCCTGAAGGTTCTCCCTCTTGCTCTTGATGTCCCTATCAGGGTAAGGAAAATATATTGTGTTTTTAGATTTCAACAAAATATCAAGAATTGTAATATAATCATCATTTAAGGTTCAAAGATCCATAAATAGGATGTTTTTACTTTTGCAACATGAACTACATTCACCATTCCCCACTCCTATGAAAACACAAGACTAATTTATTGTACCTAAACTCTCTACAAACACAGTAAGCTTTGTTGAACGTAATCTTGTTCATTATTTGAATAAATTTTCCCCATATCAAACCTGTGTAAGTAGAGAATACTGATGTTTACTAATTTCAGAGGATGATCTCATTTATTTCTGAAATATTGCTGTACTTTTTCTCTGAATAAATTAAAACTGATTTGCTATCTATACTAAAGGATTATTCATTATATAAATAGTAGTGTTAGAAAAGAAATCCTTTAATGGAAATTCTCATGCTTGTATCTTTCATGAGAAGTAATAAGGTATGTTGGTTAACTAAGGGATCATATTGGATAACATATAATATTTAAATCATTAATAGAAATTAAAGATAACATGAATTATGAACATAAGGCTGACATATGTTATCAAGGGTCTTACACTTTTACATACTATAAAGTGTATTAGAAGTTAGTAGAATATATTCAACAAACATCGAAAATAAAAGCAGAAAGGTATTGCAAAGATGTTTATCTCTCAATTAAATTTATTGGGGTGACATTGGTTAATTAAATAATTCTATAACACACCATTAGCAAAGCTGTTTAGATTCAAATGCGGCTTACAAATGTACAATCTACATAGAAAGGACACGACAGGCATTTTAACAAGTCATGGCTAATCAAACTACCCACTTTTACAATTCAAAGATAAACAAAGAAGGAAGTGGAAGGACGTAAGAAGGGAGAGAGAACAAAGGTAACAAGAAAGTGGAAAAGCGGCTCTTAAGTAGGTTTTAGCGGACACAGGTTGGGACAGTACATATTGGCAATTATTTAAACAACTGTTTGCTTACTGGGTGAGAAAGATGATCAGCTGGCTGTCGAAATGGCTCCGAGTCTTCACGTTCATAAATGAGGCTCAACAGTTCTTTGCACTGTTTTCTCCAAGCATCAGGATTACACTTTAAAGACGGTCTTCTGCCTCGGCATTTGGCCTGTAGATTGTAATAGAATTATATGTAAAAGCTCTTTCCTTCACTCTTTATTGATTGTCTCTTGTTTTTCTAATGTTACTATACCTCTGTAAGACAGAACAGCTGCTATTTAAAGGTTTCCTAGTTTAAATTAGACATCACTCTCCCTGGAAAAATATAAACAAACAAAAACTAGGTCCTATAGTTTGCAAATAGCAAGAACTCTATTATTATGAATTTTCATTTAAAAAATGTAAACCTCAAAAAATAAAAGAAAATATAAACCTCAAACACAGGGGAACAGATTATTTTGTTTCACAAGGTTAAAGATTTTAATGCCTTAATACTTGCTCACAGCTAAGTATACTTGATTATAGCACCATAATCCCAGTCTTCTCAAGATAACACTTGAAATATACATATATGTAAGTCCTTTATGGTCATGATACATGATGCCCTTTACTATTTAATGCTTTTTTATATGATCTCTTTCAATATTTCAAAGGAAAGTTCTCCCTTATATAGAGCAAATAATTATCTAGTTATTATAAGGAGAGTATGAAGTACAGAGTTAACATAACAGACCTGAGGTTGCTATCTTTAGTACGGTTCGCCTGTAAGGTTGGCCTGTGACTGGCAGCTGGGCATCTGCCACTTGAACTGTTTCCAAAATAATAAAGGTGGTCTACACTATCTACATAGTTTTTACAAATAACGTGATCTGTGTTGATACTTTTACTGCACTTTCCTGCTTTCTGGGAGCCCGGAATCTTGGCATGTGCTAGTCAGATGGTGTCTACATAACCATGTCCCAATAAATTCTTTAGGGACTGAGTCTGTAATCGCACACATGTTGTTCCACTTTCATTGCTGGGGAAAGAGTGTGCTCCGTGTGGCCCTTCAAAGGAGGAAGAAAATATGAAAAAGTCTGCACATGGATTCGTCCAGACTTTGCCTTGTGTCTTTTCCCCTGTGATCCAGCTGTGTATCCTGACTGCAATAAAACTCAACAATGAGTAGCAACTACATACACTGTGTACTGCAAGTCTCTCTAGAAACTTTTCAAACATATATGGCGTAGGTCTTAGGGATCCCTGACACAAGAATCCTGAAAATTTTTCATCATTTACTCACTTACCCTTCTTCCAGATGAAGTACCAGGGCCGTCTGAATCTAAATCAACCATTTCTGTACCCTAAAATTAAAATGGGAGAAGAGAAGGAGACATTAAATTACAGTCAAACTCTTATAAATTAGATAAACATTTACAACAAAAATGGCAGGTACAGTCATGATTAACTCCTTCATTGGAACAGGCAGGAGAAAGAAGGTTGGAAGGAGACTCACTCCAAATACTGACTATGTGCTGTATACACGTTGGAAAACATACTGGGTGAATAAGACTAAACAGGGTTTATCTTTAAATCAGAATAGGAAATAAGGAAGAAAGTATAGTGATCGGTGTCTGAATGGTACCTAAACAAAACTTACTCTATGTGACATAATAAATTTATACACTACAACCATGAACTACTCATGATTCCTCTTTTGCTATGTCAAGAAATGTATTTCTTTTCTATAGGGAAAATACAAATGTGCATTAAAACCTAAGATTTAGTTTTTTAGTACACAGAGGCAAGGCCCACACACCACTATTCCCAAACACATAGGTCATGCCTAGGAGGAAAAAAAAGCAGCTCATGAGCTATTGGTACCCTTTTCTAATGAATAAAGTTGTTGAGTTAAATTTTACTTTAATTTTCTCTTATAACCCAAGGAGTGCTACTTGGAGGAGATCATATTCAGTCTTCATAGACACTCTCAACAAATTAGGTTTAGAGGAGGAAACACACATCAACACAGAAGCCGTACATGACAAGCCCACAGCTAACATCATGGTCATCAGCGAAGAGCTGAAAGCTTTTACTCTAAGACCAGAAACAGGATAAGGATGCACACTCTAGCTCCTTTTATTTAATATAGTACGGAAGTCCTAGCTAGAGCAATTAGGCAAGAAAAGCAAAAGGCATCGAAATTAGAAAGAAAAAAGTAAAACTGTCTCTATTAGCAGATGACATGATATTATATATAGAAACCCTCAAGACTGTTCCAAGAACCGTTAGCACTAATAAAGGAAATCAGTCAAGCTGCAAGATGCATAATTATACAAAGACAAGCTGGGTTTCTACACACTAACAGAGAAAATAAGAAAACAATCCCATCTAAGTTGCAATAAAAGGAATTAAAAAAAAAACTTGAAATAAACTCAACCAAAGAGCTGTATGCAGAGAAGTATAAGACACTGATGAGAGAAAATGAAGGAAATGCAAGTACATTGAAAAAGATGCTTTGTGCTAATGAGTTACACAAATTAATATTGTTAAAATGCCAATACTGCCTAAAGCAAACTACAGATCCAATGCAACTCATCAATTACAATGGTATTTTTCCACAAAAATAGCAAAAAAAACCCCACCACAGTTCAAAAGTTTATATGAGACCACAAAAGAGTTCTAATAGCCAAAGCAATCTTGCCAGAGGAAAAAAAAGATGTACGCATCGTACTTCCTGATTTCAAATGATACTAGAAAAGCTATAGTAATCAAAACAGTATGGTACTGGCAAAAGAAAAACAGACACATAGATCAATGGAACAGAACAGAGAGCACAGAAATAAATTCATGTATGTATAGTGAATTCATTTAAAACAAAGAAGCCAAGAATATACAATGAGGGGAAAATAGTCTGTTTAAATAAATTATGTGGAAAAAATTAAATACCCACATGCAAAAAAATGAAACTGGACCTCTATCTTACACTGTATATAAAACTCATCTCAAAGCAAATGAAAACTTGGATGTAAGACATAAAAACATAAAACTCCAGAAAGCACAGGGGGTAAGCTCCTTGACAAAGGTCTTAGAAATAATTTTTAGTATTTGACAAAAACTGAAAGGCAACAAAAGCAAAGCAAGCAAACCAAAGCAAAAAGAAACAAGTGGGACTATATCAAACTAAAAAGCTTTTCTGCACAGCAAAGGAAACCATCAACAAAATGAAAGGCAATCTACTAAAAGGGAGAACGTATTTGCAAACCACATATCTGATAAAAGCTTTAAAACTCATGTAACTCAAAAGCAATCAAAAATCCATTAAAAGTGAGTAGAGGAACTGAATAGACATTTTTCCAAAGAAGATATCCAAATGGTCATGGTCACCAGGTCCATGAAAAGATGCTCAACATCCCTAGCCATCAGAGAGATGGAAATTAAAACCACAATGAGATACCACCTCACACCTGTCAGAATGCCCATCATCAATAAGTCAACAAACAACAAGTGCTGGGGAGGATGTAGAGAAAGGGGAACCCTTTTGCATTGTTGGTGGGAATGCAGACTGGTGCAACCACTGAGGAAAGGAATATGGAACCGCCTCTTAACCCAGTGATCTCACTTCTGGGACTATACCTAAGAACCACGGAACTTCAATTCGAAAGAATATATGCATCCCTATGTTCATAGCAGTGTTATTTACAATAGTCCAGATATGGCAACAGCCTAATCGCCTATCAGTAGATGAGTAGATTAAAAAAGCCGTGGAACATTTACACAATGGAATACTACACAGCTATAAAAAAGAAGGAAATCTTACTCTTTGTGATAATGTCGATGGACCTGGTGATTACTACGCTCAGTGAAATAAGCCAGTCAGAGAAAGACAAGGGCCATATGATCTCAGTGATATGTGGAGTCTAATGAGCAAAATAACTAACAAAATAAAAACAGAGGCATAGAAACATGGAACATATTGACAGATTTCAGAGAGGAGGGGTGGAGGTGGAACTAGATGAAAGAAGTTCAAGGGATCAGCCACAGAACACATATGCATGACCCGCAGACACACAACAGTGTGTTGATGTCCAGAGGGAAGGGGGGCAAGGGGAGGCAGGTGGAGAAGGTGGGCAAAGGGTAGGAAAATGAGGACATCTGTAATAGCGCAAACAATGAAAATAAAGTTAAAAAATAAAAGTAAAATGAAAATAGAAAGATGTTGGTGTTTAGCCAGCTTTCCAAAATTAGCTTCACTGCTTATCACACGTATATGTGGTATTTACTGTCCTTCAAATAACAGGAAAGGAGTACATGCCTACTAATCATGCTGCAATTCTTACCTCCTCTGCATCACTGCTGTTTAGCTCTTCTGCTTTAACTTTATGGTAAGTATCCAGTATATCAGTACAGCTCTGGTCCCTATGAAATATAAGAAGTCAAAATACCTTTCAATAAATTATACAAAATCTGAAGTCCGTTCCTAGGAAAGATAAAACTGTTTCTTACCCAATAAACCGAAGTAAGACATCAGTTACAATTTTGGCTGCTTTGACTATAGGACTGTCTGGCTCATTGAAAGTCCTGGCATTATGTTCAATGTAGCGTACCTCCCACATTAATGCTGATATTCTCCTATGAAATAAAAAATACCTTTGGTTACACCTGAAAGTAACACAAAATAATACTGGAAGTGTAATATTAAAAAAGACAAAATACCTTCTTTTATTCTAGAAGTATACAGTATTCAATATACAACAGAACAACTAGGCACTTAGTGTCAAATGTGTTCCAATATATGCATGTAACAATTGTGTGTGTGACAGATGTGAGCTAATAAAGGTATGTAGTTACAGTACTTGAAGCACAAGCAAGGAATTAGAACTAGTGGTCTGTGTATTAAAACTTGGAAAAGAACTGACCCGGGACATTACGGGTAAGTAGTGATTTGACAAACTGTTTAGGACAAAGTGAAAAGGATGTTTAGTTTTCAGGGGGAGAGAGATATTAAGAAGAGCAAGGAAAACACAGGTTAGAGAAAAGGACAGGTTTTTATCTAGTTTCTCTTACGGTACACTCATACATTACTGAATGAAATTACAGATAACGTTATAAAATACGCCCACTGGTTAAAACCAGTTCATGGAATAACCGAGGTGAGGGCACAGCCACTTTCCCACAGTCACTCCACTCCCAACTAAAAGCAAGGGGCAAAAATAACCTGGCTCTTTTTCTATATACATTTTAGGGCTGGTAATTAAGTCTAATTAACTTCCGCTTAATTCCCCAACAGGGCATTTAAACACGCTCAGAGTCTCTGCAACACCTTAATCATGATGAATCCACAACGACTTAATCTGCCTGTAATAAACTAAAGTTAACTAGCTTTATTTCACACGTGATTTGTATCACTCGTAATTTCCTCCCTGTACTTCATTCCCTTCATATCCCATCCCTTCCTACCTTGGAAGAAAGGAAAATCGATTGAATAAAGGTAAATTAGCATCCCAAATTTTTAGAAGAAATTTTGGAGGGGCTCTTTCCGAATATTTCATCTATAAAAATAAAGATCTCAGCGTATCACTATGCAAACAGAAAAGCAAAAGACATAAAGCTATACACTTTATTGTAAATGACAGAACTAAAGCAGACCTGTAAAAGCGATTTTCAAGTCTTCGCCTGATGGTGTTGAGGTCAGTTGGATATGCAACTACAGTACAATACAAGGGATAGGCACTGAGATCCACGGGAACAGCAAAAGGGCTGGCAAAATCTACGACAGCAGCAAAATCAGGAAAGGTAGTGATAAAGAACATTAACATTTCATATTGACAAATAAAACTCATCATATAAACAAGAGGGGGCAATAAAATGATGACTCGATTATGTGAATACTAGACCGATACTATTATGCTGTTATTATTTTCATTTCTTTGGACATAACATCTAAGACTCGCATGATACAGTAGTTCAAGTCACATAAAAAGAAATGTGTTTAACTTTAACTGTATGTATTTTATGGATAAATGCCAAATATCTCAAGATATGTTTCAGAAAATAGAGCTACTGATATTAGTAAAATATATTACTCATGCATTGTCTTTACCAAAGAAACCAAACTCAGGCTCATGAGTCAAAATGACTCAAGAAAATAAAAGACACCTTTGCCGGCCTTCACTATTATAAGCCACCACAGAACTGAAAAGGTTGATCAGTCACTACTTTGGCCAAGCATATAAAACTACAGTCACCGTGTCTCCTGACGGCCAAGTATACAGTGAAAAAAATGCATTTCCTTTTGCAGGATGTCAAATTCTGCTGGCTTCCCTTGCTCCCTCCCATCCTCCCAACATTCTTTCACGTTCACCATACCGAGGGAAAGAAGGTGGTTGATGCCCTGAATAACCCGTTCACATTCCTCATCTCTGGAATGAGCACCCCACTCTCCTTCCTGGGGTTTGTAGAGCAAAGCAGTCAGTTCCTCTTGGGACACAGGAACACCAGCACCAACTTCATCTGGAAAGGCAGCTATGTATAAGAGGGGAAACCGGAAACCATTAGTTTCCAATAACGTGCTCTGTCATTCTTCTTTTAGAAGAATTATAATTCATTTTGAAAAGCATATTTACTTCCTTCTGGAATTGGCTCCATATCCCAGGGGCTCATCTTTTCTCTCTCATTATTGTCCCAGCTATTAAAAAATAACAAGATACAAATCAAATTCACAAGATTACTTTTACATATTAGCATAATTCGTGTGACTTCTTGAGGATGAAATCTAGAAAAAGGCAATACAGTTTTACTTAAAGTACAACTTTGCTTACATACGGATAATAATAAACCTCTCACAGAGAAAACGTAGTCTACCAATATGAAACTTAGAGAGCAAATAAGCTTATTCTTAGTTTTACTTGGCTTTTTAAAATTTCAATCAATGACCTATTCAATGTTAAGCCATAGTATAGAGTAAAAAGACCTCTTAGGAAAACTTTCAGGCTGAAAAGTGATTCACCTATTATATCATCTCCAAATTTTTATTATTCCCTTTTGTTCTGCAGTATGGAGACTAAAAAGTCAATAATCATAGAATAAACATTTGTCATCATTGCTGACTAGAAAACTTCATTAATTAGTAATATTATAACTCTGGCATTTCATGAAGAATTAAAGTAAATGTTGTAGGCAAATACCACATCCAAACATAATACAGTCACTTCTGCCTAGGTTTCACACCATTAAATAAAAGACTAGCTATGCTAGTCTTAGCTAGTAATTCATTGCTAGATTCCAGCTGTAACAATTACTTTAAACACTGAACGAATTTCAGTATTCTTCGTGAAATAACAGCTGTAATTCTTGTCTAAAATGGAATTACAAGAAAATACAGGCATAAGGGAGGTACAAGTAAGTCTTTCAGTTCCTGCTTTGTTTTAGCAGTGACATTTTCCTGTTTTAGCAGACTGGACCAAAAGATTTTTTTTTTCATCAAATTCCTTCCGTATAGGTGCTAGATTCCTTCCTTACGGCTTTAGGTCTTGTAACACAAGTCAGATGAAAGCATCCCTGGTAGGGTTTATAGAAGGTCCATGCAGAACTTCAGTATTATATCAGGCGTAAAAGACCGTGACGGTACTTACTGAACACTGTAACACTGGAAAGAACTATCAGGATACTCTGGTTGAAAAGGCTGCTGACTCTCCACAGTCCCGAACCACCAGGCGTCATCTATTATACTGCGGAATCTATCACCTGTAATGTTTTTAGAAACTGTTACAAGGGTGCTCTTGAGAATAATAGCTCCGGTTCCCACTCTAAATTACTACTTTTTGTTGAATACAGTAGCAGTATTGTAACTAGCATTGTTAAAGTTTTCCGGACAAGTGAATTTTCCACTTTACCCTCTTCAAGAATTTAACTTCCAGGTACCAGTTCTCTTTCTGAAATAAATCACATGTGTCCATATAATTTTTAAATATAAATTAACTTTGATTAATTACTCAAAGTCAGCATTAGGCATACTACTTCTTTCTTTTACTTATATTTTAATTTTGTTTCTACTACTTCTTATACTGGACCTATGTTACCACAGTTTTTTCTCCTCTTTTTTGCTTTTTGCCTTTAAAAAATCACTTCATACTACTTTTATGTTCTAAATGGCGTTAGCATTACAAAACCAAATGATTGTGGACAAAAATGATTCTTCCAAAAAACAGAAAGGGTAATTCAAAAGTACTAATACCAACCATTTACATAGTGTTTACTCTGTGTAAGGTACTATTTTTAAGTGCTTTCTCTATATTAACTGATTTATTGCTCACATCAACCTTTATAGGTGTGGACTCATGTAAGTCCCATTTTAAAGATAATGAAAGTGACACACAGAGAGGTTAAAAACTTGCCCAAGATCAAACAGCTAATGAGGGGGAAGGAAGGGAGTGGGAGATGGCAAGAGAGGGAGAAAAGAGGAAGGGAAGGAGATGAAAGAGGTTGAGGGAGGGAGGGGGAGGAAGGAAGAGAGAGAGAGAGAGAGAGAGAGAGAGAGAGAGAGGAGAGAAAGAGAGTGCGTGCTATGGTGGGGGGAAGAGAGAAAGAAAAGAAAACCACAATCAGTAATGGTCTATTTAAGAGCCCAAATATCACGACTCTATTTTAGGAGAACTGACATTTTCATGCTTTTCTTTTTAATTCAGGTTTGCATTCTAATACATTAGACATTCACACAAGGTTTAGAGGTTATATGACACACGCAGTGTGCAGTAAATCACCTACACCCAACTGAGAAAAAAATTCAACTGAAGTTTTCTAATTTGGCTAACAGGTTTTTCCAGCTACATGTTATAGTTTCTTTCTGTTAAATTGGAATTAAGAAGTTACTTACTCTACCTCAGCTGTTATTATTTTATTAACTGAGAATTCTATTCTTACCGATCTGCCAGTTCCTTTCTTTGGCTTCATTATAAAACTGATGTAGCACAAGGAAGTCAATGACATCTGGCATGTCATGATACCTGCACAGAAAATAAAGCACCTCTGAATCAATATACAGATATAATAGTACATGTTACTAACTATCCAGGGATGTATGTTTAAAGTGGGGCCATTAAGCAAAATGTTAAAATGTACTTTTGCTATATACACACACGTTAAAATATATATTTGCTATATACACACACATTAACAGCCATATATACATGGCTGTTAAGTAAAAAACAAAACAAAACAAAACAAGAATTGAACATTAAATCTTGGTCTTTAAAACTCTAAAGCCTACAGGACTATAGTGTTTGGTCTGTCATCAAGTCTTGTACTCTGCAGAATACAAACTAGGAATTAATACACACACAGACACACACAGAGCTACTCACTTAATGGAAAAAGACTCTCCAGTCATTTTGCCTGAAATAGGGTCCAGAAATGCAAGCTTCAAGCAGCATAGTGTAGGTGGTCCAACCTCATATTTGATTCCTACAATCTTAACAAACTCTTGTTCCTATTTATGAGAATACCAATAAACTATTACATTCAATATAAATGTCTAACATTTACATTTGATTTGATTATTATTGGAACAATTTAAAAATTATCTGAACAATCACCAAATACTAGGCAACTCCACAACGTGTTAAAGGTAGTAAGACACAGCTCCTGACCTTTAGTGATAGGCTGGAGTTTAGTGCAGGGCTCTAAACCAAGGATAAGGAATAGAATACCCTTGGGAAACTTTTTAGAATTCATGTTTCAAATCCCTACTCCTACAGAAGAGAATTCAGCAGATCTGGGGTACAGCTCATTCATAGATAGATTTTTAAAAACTCCCCAGAGGACTCAGGCTCCACCTGGTTGAGAGTCACCATGCTAGCAGAATTGCAGTATGTACTGCAGGTGGACACGTTCAGGTATGTTTGGGGAAATGACATACATTTTTGAGCACCTACAATATTATTTTACAGTATCACCCTTAGAGATTGGTTATTAGGCACTCTCAACAGATGACAAAATTGAGCATCATGGGTACAGTGATTTGTTCAACACTATTAAATAACAGCTGCGATTGAAACTCAGGTCTTATTCCAAAGCCCAGGCTTTTGCACCACACATGCTGACTCCTATAATGTCCTAGAACCACAGGGTTAGAATTTAAAATAAGAAATCATGTTTTATTTATCCCCCTGACTGTAAAACAACCACACAAACAAGGAACTCAACCTTCACCTGATTCAGAATAGGTGGTAGCATCCCAGCCTCCCAGAAGATGATTATGTAGAGGTTACTTGGTAAGATACTTTAGCATCTCATAACCTTAATACAATTTTTTGCAAGTGTTTAAATGTTTATTTGAGTAAATGTACACATGCTCTCTTTATCCTTCTTACTAAGCACCCTCACACAATAACCCTTCATTTACCTGAAAAACCATTGTAAAATTGCCCTTTAGTGTCTTGTTTTCTACTGTAAAACTTACCCCAAAAGAACAAGACACATGCATGTAAACCTACATAGAAATGATAGTGTAGGTATCCCTATGTCTGTTTGCATACATATATGAATGGATGAATAAACACTTATTTATAGGCAGATGACCCTTCCCTAAAAATATACATACCTATTTTAGTCAATACAATGTAGCTACATAGGTACTATATCAAAAGAGATAATCCATACAGCACCACAAAGTTCTGAGGTTCTTATCATTTGTGATATTTACTACATCCTAAAGCACTTACTTCCAGGCTGTTTGTGGTCCACACTACATAGTCAGATTTTAGAGACTCCAGAATGTACAAAGCTTTTGAGAAAAAGATCCACACCAGGGAACTACTGTTTTGCTGCGATTAAAGAATGTTATACGCCGGAGGACCTAAAGCTTGAAGGTGGCATACAAATTTCAGGAAATAGAAAATATGACCCATATCACTCAGCTGCATGAGAGTATGGTAATCACCTTATCTTGGACACACAAGCAACAGTGAGACATGCATGAAATGAAGAAAAAGCCTGCAGGCAAGTAACTTAATTGCAAAGCTACTTCAATTGCACAGCTAATGAATTTGGCAAACTTACCCTGAGATCCATTTTATTCCATGGCTGTTTTTGTAAATTGACGCTGTATATTTTTGATTTCCTTACAGCCCGAACATAAGCTTCATGTCCTTGCCTGAAATAGATAAGCTAAAACAGAAAACATGAGGTAGTAAACAGCAGTATCCTGTTTAACAACTCTATGCCTCCTAATATACATTCCTACAAATGTCCCCTTCTGTTTACAGCAATTGTAATTTTGGAAACTTTGTACAATGATTGTACTAACCACCACCCAATGATGTTCATTCAGGACTACACCCATGTAGCCCCACACTAAGTACTGCACAATAGAAACACTGTACACACAGCCACTTTCCCCCAGCAACTTCACAAATTTCTGAAGAAAGAGACTATGACAAATATACACAAACCCCTAGTTTATTTTAAAACATCTATGTTAAAAATTACTCATATTTAAAAGTACTATATTTCCAATTATAATTGGCATTCTAGGTATCAACATTTCAATACAGAACCTGAGGTCTGCCCAGGAAAAGTCCAGCCATTGTTAATATAACAAGAACAGTTCACACAACATTGATGTAACCTGGCAGCCAAGGAAAGTGGACTGGAATGCGCATGTGTGAACAACGATGACTTCACTGTACTAGTCAGTGGGGGTGGTGGACACCATTGAGTGAGCATGTGGACTGCATGTTTCTTGTATCTTCTTCAATTAATGCCTCTGTTTTTCATGTAACACGGCTAAATACTTTCTGGACAGACAAATCCAGAGGCAACCAACAAATTAAAAAATTCTTTCTAAAAAAATTTGGGTTTTTTAAAAAAAACATTTTATTTATTTATTTGCAGAAAGAAGTGAGAGGGGGAGGGAGAAAGAGACACATCAATGGGTGGCTGCCTCTCGCACGCCCCCAACTGGGGCCCTGGACTACAACCCAGACACGTGCCCTCACTGCGAATCCAGCCAGTGACCTTTCGGTTTGCAGGCCGGCATTCAATCCACAGAGCCACACCAGTCAGGGCTGTTTCTTGTTTTATTACAATGATATTACATTCCTCTGAATTAGTCTTAAATTGAAAACTGTGTATAAGCATTAACCACTCAAAAATGATGTCAACATATCAGACTATACAAGCCAACTAGAGCTCAAATATTACAATGCTACCATTATTTTCATAAGAAAATTAAAAATAAAAAGTTTCACCACACAGCATTTAACTCAATTTCTGAGTGACCAAATCATAACTATGGCTAAATTATTCAATCACAGGCTTGGTAGGAATGCCTTATTTGTGAAATGATACTCCCCTAACCCTCAAGAGGAGTAATTATTCTCTAGTATATTTTCTATCAGGTACAGCATGGACTTCTTTTGCTTATTTAAAAAAAAAAGAACAATATTAGAATTTGAATTAGGACTCAAATTACCACTTAACTCTACTTAAAAATAAAGACAATTATTTTCATGACTTCACAAGCCAATCAATTTATCTCAATGTTCACAGAGCATCCATTGTACTGAAGGCTCTATGCCAGGTCCCACAAAGGATACACATTTAAGATTCAGTCACTGTCCACAAGAAACATACAATTGAGCAGAGCAGCTATGATGGTGTGCACATAACTATAAGAGAACTGAGGATATAAATGTACTCTAACTGATGAAAGCAAGTGTTCTTAAGGTTCTAAGAGAAAAGGGTTGAAAGTGGTAACAGGTACCTCATCTCCCATCTGTGGGACAAATGGGGATCGTCGTGGAATCGTATCCAAGATCCACTGAGGAGCAAACCATTCTTCATTGGGCTCCCCTGCCATAGAGACCAGTCCTCCTTTCTAAAACAGAATTCACAGAGGTATAAAAAACAAATATAGGACCAGTAGTATAAAAACTAGCAAGTAGAGAATGTTAAACATAGTAGGTTATAAGTAAACCTAGAATAAACTATTTTAAAACACTTTGCTTTACCATTAATGATGCACAATTTGTATACCAATAAAATAATTGAGTTCTTAACATATTGCTCAATTTTGTTTGACAGGATACAGTAAGACACTATATCCTATCTAAAACCCACAAATTTTACTCTTCATGTCTCTAGAATACCACATGAATTCAAATACAAGTCACACTAACCTTTTACCAATAAAATGGTGACAATCAAAAAGGCGATTCTGTCTATTAAAGGAATAGGCTACAAAATGTATACATAATAATTTTTTTTAATTAATATTCAAAGAACTATGTGGATTAAGTCTTTACATCATCCAAATGAAATTCTAGTGGAAAAAAGAAACCATTATCGGGGTGAAAAAAAAAAAAACAGAAAAAACTGAAGAGCTCAACACATATTTACATAACTTTTCATTTCACAAGTCGAAAATGTATAGAAAGAATGACTAGTGACATGCCAAGAATAACACTGCTATACTATAGTGGCTCATTATTTAAAACTCTATTACACATTTTAACCAACAATCGTGAACATTTTAATTTAACAACAAAATAACAGTGAAGATATTCTGGCTCAACGTTTGGTAACAAAATTTTCAAATATTCTTTCCATTTTAAACTCATTTAGAATAATTTTCCTTACTTAGTTTCTCAGATAGAATGTTTTCTTTAGAGAATAGTCAAGTGTTAATGTTAAATATTCAAGTACCAAAGGTAAAAACAACCTGTAAACTAACAAACCTTCTTTCTAGTCTGTTTAGGCTTCTTTTGCCTTTCTTCTAGTGACTTCAAATTCTCCTCTTCAGAGCTGCTGCATATTTTTCGTGTTGCCTGTCTGGTTTGTCTTTTTGGAGGTTGCAAATTTATTCCAGCATCTGCTGTCCAATCAGAATATTCACTTGATGAATCACTGGTAAGTAAATCAAAATTATGAATTAGCCTAGAAAAGGAATAGTTTTGCCTTAAAATTAAAACATGATCATTTTATTTTTTTATTTTTCATTTTTTAAATTTTATTTTAATTGTTGTTTTTACACAGTTTTCTGTCTTCTACTCCCATAAAACATGATCATTTTATAATCAAACAGCATTATAAATGACATGGTTTGATTGTCTTCTAACCAAAGTAAAAAATATCGATATAGAATTTTTTTAAAAAGATTTTATCCATTTATTTTTAGAGAAGGGAAGGGAGGAAGAAAGAGAGAGAAACATCAATCTGTGGTTGCCTCTTGCGCAACCCCCACTGGGGACCTGGCCCACAACCCAGGCACGTGCTCTGACTGGGAATCAAACCAGTGACCCTTTGGTTAGCAGGCCGGCACTCAATCCACTGAGCTGCACCAGCCAGGGTATCAGTATAGAATTTCAATCATTATTTAAGTGATTTTAGTGAAATGCTTCTTGGATAAAGTATAATGCTTAGTTTCCCGTAACAGGATTTAAAATTAAAAATTCTTGTCCAAATCACAAAAGCTTCTTTAAGTACAGATTGTTCTTTTCATTGGAAATGGTTAAACATAGTTGTTTTAAAACTGAAATAAATACATACAGCCCGCCAAGGTCCAGAACCTTGGATTTACAAAGCATCGTATTTTATAGATGAGGGAACAGACAAACCCAGTGACACACCGAAAAAGATACTGGAAGAACCAGGATAAGACAGCAGGTCTCCAGGCTTCCAACCCAGTACTCCTTCTACTATAAAATACTATTTTAATTCTAGTCTTACCAAATTCTCACAAGAATATCATTATACATTAAAACCACCAAATAATGTTGACCAAATCAAAACCATTAAAACTACCTGGAGGAACTTTCACTTTGCCATTCCACGACAGGATCCTCTACAGAAGCATCACTTGTGCCAACTGTTTCATCCTCCTGGAACACAGAGGCCGCAATTGAGATACACGGTTATTAAATAGCAGATTATTAATTAGCACGCACTACCTGTTATATAACCAATTGTGTCCCTCCCAAAAGTTCTACTTAAACTGTACAGAATCATTTTCCGCCTACCATGTAGCAAAAATTTTCTGGCATTTATTAGCTTAATGATGTAAGACATCTTTAGACTGAATAGACTCAAGACTCAAATATAACCCTCTTAAATGTTAAAACAATTAAAAAAACGTCTATACACCTCCACCAAGTTAATATACTTACTTTCCATAAAATTTAATCTTTTTATTATATAAAATTTCAAATATACCAAAGTAGAGGGAATAGGTAACCCTGGGGTACACAATCTCTAGTTTAGACAATAACTGACTATGTATTTCTTTTATCTATATTCTCACCAACTGCCTCATATCTCAGTGATTTTGAATAAATCTTGACCAAAAACTCAGCTTACCTATATCTATTAAGATTACAATTCTTTTTAAAAACACAAGCACAATACTATTGTTACATTCAAAAGGTAACATCAGTTACTTTATATGTGATCATTCTCTTCAGATCAAGGTGTACATGGGTAGGGGAGAGGGGGGCATCAATGATAAGACTTAAAAAATTGTAAGTAGGGAGTGAAGAATGAGGTACCATACATTATCAATGCATAATTAAACCTTCATTATTTACCTAGCAACTACAGTTAAGAGAGCAAAAGGAAAGAATTGGAGAAGAGAATATCATGAAGAAAAGTACTGTCGTGCTCTTTATTCAATAAACAAGGTAGGTCATAGAAAAATCAGCACTCGCTAATGTCCATGATCGGTGAAGTCAACAATAATAGAAAGTTTATACATTCCGCTGGTTACACAATCAACCTGTTTTGCAACTGTATTCACTGTTTATATTCCTCTTCTTTGCATTTCTAGGCAGATTTCATCTCCACTTTTTCTCACTGCCCCAAAGCCAAACTCGTGCTAGCATGTTTGATACCCTCAACATTAGGTACAAATCAGAAAACATAGGTAAAAGAATTCCACATAATACTCAAATTTGCCTATTAAATGCCTTATTAATTAATTAATTAATAAGAAAATCTTTGAAATAATTTTTTTATTAAAGGAATGACCCTTGAAAGTAAAGCCAAAGTGATGATAAAAAGTGGAAAACAAAAATTACACTGAGTAAATAACGTATCTAACCTCTGAGGAGCTGTCTGAGTCTTCTTGCACACCTGAATTTTGACACGGTGCTTGTGAATTATGTTCCATGTTGGACCGTGTTTGGTAAGTATGCTGACGCTTCCGTTGTGTCCTTCGTAAAGACCGTCCACAGCTAGGCTGATAATCATTCTGTAAAACGGAAAGAAAACAGATTTAAAAAAATTAAAGGCTCAGCGAACATACATAAATGGAGATATACAGAGCAAATCAATTAGGTGGGGGTATTGCTAAGACACAGAAATAAATCCCTCAAAAGAAAACCAGGATATATATATCCTGTCCAGAAGGTGTCCAGCCATGTAATATGAAACACAGAGACACTGACTGAATAAAATACAAGATACAAGAAACAGTGTCCGTACAACAATGATGCTTCAGTCCCCTTCAAGGCAGGTACCTTCTTCCCATCACCATCAGCTACCCTGTCGTATTTTCCCGAATCTCATCTACAGTCTGAAATCTCTTCCCCTTCAAAGGTAATTTTAGTTTGGGGAAAAGCCAGAAGTCACAGGGCACCAAATCGGGCCTGTAGGGAGGCTGAGTCACCTGAGTGATGAGATGTTTCCCCCCAAAATTTGCATGAGACATGAGGCATGAGCAATCGCGTTGTGTGATGAAGCTGCCAATCACCAGTTGCCCATAGCCACAGCCTTCTGAATCATCCCAATAGTTTGTGTGGAGGAATGTTCAAGCTTCACACAAAATTGGATGCCGATTCATTGCTTTACTCGCTCAGTCATTTTGAATGCGATGGCCACACAGTAAGTATGGCTCACTCAAAGGCATCTACCACCCCACTGACGAGTGCAGTGAAGTTGTCATTGTTCATGCATGTACACTCCAGTCCACTCTCCTTGGCTGCCAGGTTACATCAATGTTGTGCAAACCATTCTCATTATATTAACAATGGCTGGACTTTTCCTGGACAGACCTTGTATATTCAACCTACCTTTCATTAATAGCAATTACTTTCCTATTTTGAAAACTTTGTGATCAAATAAAAATAGTGCTGAAAGTCTGGGCTGCAAGAACTTGCCCAATCAGAATTTGCATATACTACATTATTCACAATTACAGGATGAAGCAAGTTATCAATGTCATATCTATGTACATATAACTTTAAATATAATATGTACTTGTTTAGTTCTATGAAAAACTAATTGAGGAAACAGTTCAAAACAAAGATTTAATTATAACAGCTAAAATGTAAAATGAAAATTAATTTATTCGAATCTTCACAAATATAAATTATTACTGATACGCCATGTCAAAGCTACAATCCTACTTTGTCATCACGAGTTAACAAGTTTAAAAGTCTTATAAATCAGTACAAAGGTCCAGTTTCTTATATTTAAATTATTTATTTTCTATAAATAAAAATGGTTTATAGACCCAACTACCCAATTTATTAGTCTCACACATCAAATAAGCTAACAAAATGTCAACAGAAATTAAGAAATTGGGCCTAAAAATGATCTAACACTATTTAGAGATATTCTTGAAGTACTTAACCTAAAATTGTGTTTATCAATACAGAAAAAAATATTTCAAATTCAGTGTCTATTGCCTACATTTCTTTATTAAAATTAGATTCATCCTAGACTTTCAAAGCTACCTTACCCTTTAGGAGTTATAGTTAGATGCAGGAAAAAATCTATACTTCCTTATGCCACTGGTTCATTCAAACTCAGAGTGCTAGTAAGGGGCTTACCATTTACCTAATAGAGTACAGGAATCATACTCCCTGCTTTGCAGTTTTTACTGGGAATATGAATCTTCCCAACGTATAGATAATATTTTACTACTCTATGATTAGGTAGGCCAGGAGCGTGCTTAGAGCAGAAGTCAGCAAACTTTTCTGTAAAGGGCTAGAGTATAAATATTTCTGGATTTGTAGGTCATATGATCTCTGTTGCAACTACTTGACTTTATATAGCATGAAAGCAGCCAGACAGTATATAAATGAATAAGTGTGGCTAGGTTCCAATAAAACTTTATTAGCAAGATCAGGCAGTAGACCAGATTTGGCAACTGGACAGTAGTTTGACAACTGCTGGCCTAGGGTACCCAAGTATTTGCTTTACATTGTGATTAGTGATCAGGCAATCATCTTAAAGTTCTTCTTTAAATATAAATGGTATTTTAATACAAATTTCCTATACCTACAATGACTACATGTCCTAAATATTTTGGAACAGTCCTGGCTTATGTAATTTTATCCTTGTTAATAACCATAGAGCTCAATTAGGGTTTGAAAAAATAGGTGCCCTATATGTAGATACCTACCAAAGCAGCCCCTTAATACACAACTGTACCTTTCAAAAACCTGGTACCTATCAAAACACTGTTAATACACACTGCACCATTCAAAAATCTGGTATCTGCAAATTTTTGCAAGTAGTGTATCCCAAAGCACTGTAAAACGAAACTCACCCTTTGGGCAGCATAAGATGGCTTTTTCTTCTTTTCAACTGTATAAAGACTAATTTCTATGTCACCTTTCCCAGTTCTACATTCTTCCTGAACCCTAATAAGAAAACAAAGGGCAAAGAAATAGAAAATCATCAAAAAGCAGACCAATAGTATAAAAGTCAGATAATAAAAATACTTCTAAATGTAAATTTCACCACTTGAAACCACTTTTAGGTGTACAATTCAGTGGTATTAACAAAATTTACAATACTATGTAACCATCGTCACTGTTTCCAAAACTTTATAATCACTCCAAACATAAAGTTTGTAACCGTTAAGCAATAACTCCATTTCACCTTCCACCAGGCCTGTTAATCTCTAATCTACTTTATGTATCTATGAATTTGCATATTCTAGATATTTCATGTACATTGAATCACATGTTATTTGTCCTTTTGTGTTCGGCTTATTTCAGTTTAGCATAATGTTTTCAAGGTTGTAGCAGGTATCAGAACGACATTCCTTTTTATGGCTGAATAATATTGCACTGGACATACACTATTACATTTTACTTATTCATTCATCTGTTGATAGACACTTATGTTATTTCTACCATTCAGCTATTATGAATAAATGCTGCAGTGAACATTGGCACATGGTATCTATTTGAGTCCTTGCTTTCAAATCTAGTTTTAATGTTTTGAGTAGAGAATTATTTCAAAACTCTATTGTCAGAGGATAGCATTCAGTTCATAAATTAGCTATGTGTCCCTCTTTCTTATTACTGCTAAAGAAAGAAAAGGCAAAAGCAATTTACTTTGCTACATGTAAGCTGAGCTGCTAAAAGCATTGTTTAGGGAGATAACATGATTGAAATAAATTTATACGTGCTCTACCAAATGTCCTTTATCTTTTATTAATCTATTTCCAGTTGCTGCGGATTATCTGGAATTGATATTATAGCAAATGTTAGGGTTTACACAAAAGATAGGGATTCTTTTTCATTTGTTATGCAGATTGGTAAAAATGGAACTGTCCTATGATTGAGCAATTCCAATTCTGGAAATTGGAAAACCTGAAACACTAATTCAAAAGACTACAGGCACCCCTATGTTCATGGCAGTGTTATTTACAATAGCCAAGATCTGGAAGCAGCCCAAGTGCCCATTAGTATATGAGTGAATAAAACAACTATGGGACATTTACACAATGGAATACTACACAGCCATAAAAAGAAGAAAATTTTACCCTATGCAACAGTATGGATAGACTTGGAGAACATTATGCTAAGTGAAATAAGCCAGTCAGAGAAAGATAAGTACCATATGATTCCACTTACATGTGGAATCTAAAGAACATAAAAGATAGGGATTCTAAGTTTGAAATTTATCCTAACAAAACCCTTTCATCTTCCCAGTAAATCTACTAAAATGACATTTATAAACACCCCCTAAGCACTAGGCTCTACTACACAGCTACACTGTACTCCAGAAGTGCTCCTGTATCAAGTTGATTGCCTTCTCGGAATCACTGCTGAATTTTAGAACCATATAACTCTGACATATTTAATCATGAATAGGCTCATGTTTTTAGTTAACAGTATTTGTATTTTTGTCTTCTAACCTAGACTATAAACTCATGGAAGACAAAGATCATGACTTTCATTTTTTGGTACTTCACACAAAGAGCTAAGTAAATTGAGGATAATCATTAAATAGTGTTATGGAACGAAGTAACTGAAATAATGTGGAAAAACTAATGCATAATTTGGTTGCATTTAAAAAATAGTTTATTTATTAGGCCAACACAACATACTGATTTATCTATTAAAAAAAAAGCTCTCAAGTTTCTTAATTAATGTTACCTTATTGACTCACCTACTAACCCCCTGATTGAGTTCATTTACTACCACTCTCCTGCTCCATGCCATGAGATCTCGTTCAGTGGCCATCTGGCTCCGAAGAGCATTGTTATGCATTTGCCGGACGCCTTCAATTTGACCACTACGTCGGAGTCCAATATTTGGAGAAGATATGTCCATATTTGGACTTCTCAGAGCTAAAACAAAAACAAAACAAGAGAGCACTTTCTGAGCAAAGGCACCAAACTTTTCTGGATCAGACGTCTAAATACAATAGGCGATTGTACTGCTAGACAACATTCCCACCCATTTGTTCTTCATTTTCTTACCCCCTTCATGGTTTTTACAGCATCATAAGTAAAGCAGGCACACTCAATAAATGTCTATAAAGTTTCTGTAGCTCTTTCAATTTTTTCAAAGTACTTTTACATCTGTCATCCTCAGTAAATACAAAAAGTATATTTAACATGACTTTGTAGATTAACAAATGTATATTACTACTAGCTCTGAAAGCAGCTTTTCAATCTAAATTCTATCTTTATTTAGGCCATCAAAGGGATGCTGAATAAAGCCTCAATAAGGTTTTCAAAAACAGTGAGACAAAGTATAACCTGAAAAATTTTAACCATCAAAATTTCATTTTCAAAATTGATAGCAATAAAAAAGGGAAAAAGTAATAAACATTTTACTTTTCTTTTTAATCCCCTAGAAAGGTCCCTGGCTAGATTATTTTTCTTGTATTTGCAAATAAACCAAAAATGGAAAATGAAATGGTCAACTGTTAAAATAAACGTCAGAAAAAACTCAAAACAAATCAACTTTGGAAAGAGTTGGGGTCCCTTGGACTAATGCCATCTTAAATCTATTCAAAGAAACCTAGTACAGTAGTTCAGTCTTATTAGTTGCGCTTACCCCAGGTCAACCATGGTCCAAAAATATTAAATGGAAAATTCCAGAAATAAATAATTCAACGTATCCATGCTGTATATGTTCCCCACCAGTTAGTTAGTGACTGTCTAAATTATCGGATCAGTTATCAGAGAGAGATCACAATCATGTTAACTTTTTATGGTATACTGTTATAATTATTTATTTTATTATTAGTTATTGTTATTTATCTCTTACCATGCCTAGTTTATAAATTAAACTTTATCATAGGTATATTTGTACAGAAAAAAAAAACAGTATATATAGGGTTCAGTACTATCTGCAGTTTCAGGCACCCCTCCAGGGATCTTGCAACCTATCCTGTGCAGATGGTGGGGTGTGTGTGTGGGGGGGGAAGGACTACTGTATATTAAAAGAAACTACCTGTATTTCTTAAAAGACACTAAGTCATTTGAGCCATAAGTAAGGATGAGATTATGGCACTGTGATATATGTGTTGGCACAATTGTAAATTAATAAAAACATTCGTTTTCTGTAACTAAAAATATATTTAAAAAATTAATAAGTATCATCTGACACCAAAAAACCCCAAAACCGCCCCTAAATACCCAAAATGTTGTTTTTCTTTACAAACATGAAAGGTTCCTCACATGTAACTGGAACACGTTTATCATACCTTTTACAAACACATGTACACTTACCACCATTAGCAGAATATGATCTGTTAACTGGAAAATGTGGAACATCTCCTTCGTTGATTAGTCTCAGATCTTGTTCTCTCTGGAGCTCCCTGATTATTCCATCAAGGATGCTCTCATCTTGGTCATTAGTTTGCTGCCCAATTACCTGTTCTACCACCTCACCATCACCTTAATGAGACCAAAGATATAAGGTCATTAAGTTACTTACATTTTAGGATACCCTAAAGAGAGTAAAAACAAACTCAATAAATAAATATCTAGACAAATAATTAAAAACTGGATTAAAATGAAAATCAAGCATGTGTCAAACCAAATACTTTTAAAAGAACTTTTAATGATGTTGGTACATCAGCTTAACCAATATCCCCAAATTAGACATTATCATTAAGGCTTCCACAGGTTAAAGAATAATTATTAAATTATTAATTTAAAAATGAATTCTCTCCACAGAGTATTGTAAGCTATAAGGTTGGAAATAGAGATTTGAGTAAAGTGGAAACAAATTCAACCACACATACCTAAAATAGTTTGCATCTTTCTTTAATGAGAAATTTCCTTTCTGAAAGAAATCAAATTATGGTCTTTCAACTGTTATCTCTTCTGATAATACCTCAGCATATTGATGAGCAGAGAAATTGTTCTTATGATACTCTGAAATTTAATAATTATTTCTGAATAAAACTTCATTTCTATGATCCTTTTCTTTCTTAACTACATCTTACACCTGTTCTTTTCATTTTAGCCTCTAGTCAAATGGTATCGAATAGAGTAGCCAAGTGATTGATCGGTCTTACACGAAATCAAGTGTGATGAATTACAGATTTTTAAAATTCAGATGTTTTTAGTTTTATCTCCTACTTAATATTCTTGCTCCCCTCTCTGTTGAACAAATCGCATTTTTATCAAAGTAATCATTAACACATGGTGACACCATTTCATTGTTTTACAAATCTTTGTAAGATCATAAAAGGATATGCAACATATCACTCTTATAAAGGTCAATTCAAGCCTAAATTCCCTAGTAAGAAATCATTTGCAAGTCACAAACTCACTAGTTCATACCTGGAAGAAAACCTGCATGAAGGAAGAAAACTTTCATAAACATATAAACACACTCTGCTGTGGAGGGTGGGGTGGAAGAGGCAGTATTCATTAGGAAAATATGGTAACCAGAAGAGTTGCTTTGATAGAGAAAAGTTTATTTCAATATCTTATTCTACTATCCTCCCATTATACATCGCCACTGTTTCAATATCCTCCAAGATTGAGTGTTATTTTAAGCACCTACAATCCCCTTCCCCAACACTCGATAATTGTTTGCTTTTCAAACATGACAATAGGTAGTCACTTCCCAGCTCGTGATTTTGAAATGTACTCTTCTTAGGTCCATTACCTATAGACTCTCAAATTAAAACGCCAATACTCTGAGAAGCGGAATTTCATCTATTGTAAAAGCTTGACACATCTAGTAATGGGCACATATACCCATTACTAGAAGTTAATACAATAAACAACATGATCATTCATATGTTCAGGGCACTAAGAAAGCAGGTCATTCTCTCCTTGAGCATATTCATGTTAGTCCTAATCCATTCAGCTGTGTCCAGGTGAGATAAGCAATGTAAACATACTCCAGTGAGGTAAAAAGTACTATGTAACTGAAATTCATAGAGGTAAAACATAATATAATCTGCCACAGAGTTTCACAAGTGGCATATATCACAGAGAGAACAGCAGCAAGTACAAGGTTTTGCAAAATACTTTAAACTTAATTTTGGAGAAAACATACCATTAGCCACATATCCCAGCTGTGGTATAAGTTGTTCATCTTTACAATTCTCCCGTCCTGGTACTAGCCTTTGGAATTTTGTAGGATGAGGATTCCCATCAACATCCACCAAGAATGGGGGAGGCATGAGGTGAGGAGCTTGTTGGGTTTGTTCATCTAATACATAGTTGTTGGCATCACGGATAAGTGGTCGGTAATCCGTGTGGAAGAACATCTGATCTGGAATCTTTATGACAGATGTTTAGTATTTGAGTGCACAGGG
Organism: Anoura caudifer; assembly: GCA_004027475.1. Classification (NCBI taxonomy): domain Eukaryota; kingdom Metazoa; phylum Chordata; class Mammalia; order Chiroptera; family Phyllostomidae; genus Anoura; species Anoura caudifer. The sequence continues at coordinate 53,439 of PVKU01007169.1, forward strand.
AATTTGTAGACAAGCACTTATTTTTATTCCTCAGCACATGCATTTTTCAAATCAGACAATTTACGCCTTCTCTAATATTCCTCTACATTTCCTCTAGGTGGAAGGGAATCACCTAGATTATAATGACATCTTTTCCCCACAACATCCTACAATCTGCATTATTTTCTGCCCCTACATCATATTTCTCCAATTAGGATAAGAAGTAAAGCAACAGAATAGATAAAATTAGGTATTTTTATTTAAGTTGCAAAACTCATACAAACATTTATAAGTACTTTTCTTCCCATTTTATTCAAATAAGGATAGATGGTGTATAATATCAATGGTGAGGCAGGTAAATACCAATAGTCTAAAGACACTCAAAGGTGATACAAGTATTGAGCTGAACTCAGTGATTCTGAATTCTCTTTCAACTCCAAGTTTCTAGAATCTATTGCAAATTCACAGGTAATAAAATATAAGGAACTGATTAAATCAGTTTCCAAAGTATTTTAACAATATCGACAATAGGTAAAGTAGACAAGCAAGAAAAAAAATATTCGATCACCAGCTGTTTATTCCCAATTTATGATAAATAGAGAAAGAAATCTGGTTAAGCTTTCCTATTATAGCTGAAAGGTAGTACAGAGAATATTTCCTAAGTAAAAGAATTTTCAGATAAATTGTTGTATCTACATCACCCTGTATATATTTTTTAATCGCTATTAAATCTTGTGTTCTGGTAGTAATGAAAATTTTTACCAAGAAAGGCGACTTTGTTAGCTTACAACTGTTAACACACAACAAGACTTATTAATGAAGACTTCAAAAAAATTTATAAATGATACAATCCAAAATTGAATTCTACAACAAAAATTAAACACACTAACCTTTTCATAGTATTTACTGCATCCAAAACCAAAAAGCAGCAAATGCCCATGAGAATCTGTACAGGCAAAATGGTTTCCATCTGGTGAAAATTTACAATCAAACACTGCACCATGGCCTTGGCCTTCAATCTGAAATTCAGAGGAGTAATTTTAAGTCATCTTAAGAGGTAATTTTCAAATAATAAGTGGGCGATAGCTTCTGCTTGCTTATATCTCAAATTCTTGATGTGTCAACATTCTGATGGACTTTCTGGCTTCTGTGAGCCAGAACCTTAATGAAACAGTAAGCTCTAAAAGAAATTAGGGAGAATAAGAATGCAATGATTGGTATCAAACATTACTAGCAATGTCGTATTTCAAAAAGAACTAAGTAAGTGACTAAGGAGACTAAAAAAGACCTAAACACAAACAAATTGACAAAGCTGCTATCTCAGCACAGTCAAAATATTATCTTCATATCTTAAATTGTAATGTAATTAAGCCTTAAAAGAACCACCCTAAAATTGAATTAACAAAAAAATAGAGGATATTATTAATGCTCTGGGTCTGTACAAAGCCTATAAAAGCGAGCTCAAAAGCCAACAATTTAGAAACGTTTAGTCACGACTGTTCTCCAGAGAGGGGCACTGGATATGTACGACATGAGTAGCCCCATCACTACAGGAAGGTGTTCCACTGGGAGAAGAGAGCCCATCAGATTTTCACGTGATTTGTACGAAATATACAGGAAGATTATTCATATCTCCACTCCCACGTTTGCCAAACAACTCCCTGATTACTAACTAAGCCCCAGGGGTTTCATAGAGGCAGGTAAAATACAGTCAACTGTTCTGATTCATAAATTAGAATTATAGTTTAAACATTAACATTTTTGTGAGTTTGGTTAGGGTTAGTTCCAAAACCTTATAAAATCCGAGTTTCTAGTTTAGGGCTGGAGACCAGAATTTGGAAAATGCTAACAGCACGATAACAGTCACCCTGAAAGGTGTGATTCTCTACTGGCCTTACCCGCAGGTCGAGACATTTTCTGTTACTGTGTGGACTTAAACACAAATCACAAGAGGTTCCTTGGCACTAACTATACTTTCGTTAGCAAGCTGTCATGAAAGAGAAGCCTGTTTTAATATGAACAAAGCACAATTTTTCTTACCATGTTAAAATAATTCCGAATCTTGGTCCCCCGGTCAAGGTCCCAAATAAAAATGTTCCCATCATGGCCCGCTGAAAGTATGATCCTTTGATCAAATGGATGTGCTTCCAAAACAAATACTTCATCATCATGTCCCTGTGATAAAATAAGTATTAAATGTGAAAAGCAAACCTAAGTATCTACTTTATTTGGTCAAAAGATCTCATGCATACCAATTGAACAGCATTTACTATTGAGTTGCCTAAAAGGTTTGTTTAGTTTTTTTTTCTGTGAAATAAATGACATTTTTTCATTTTCACCAATAACTTTACTGATTTGGATATTTTGAGTATGTTGGCTATCTCCTGTATGGTAGAATGTTGATTGTTCTCAATTCATGCCTTGATTTACTTGCTACCAACTTCAACTGGTCTACCTAACCGTGAAGCATCACCCAGTGAGAAATATCTTATGCCTTAGGATTAGGCATAGTCGCTAGATCACGGGGAATAAAACCTAGTCAAATTCAGTAATGTGTTAAGATTTATCATCTGCCCTAGTTTTATTTATTAAGTACACCTCTATTTCTACCACAACCACACAAATCCAAATTATACCATGGCCCATCCTACCCTTGACTCCTATAGTATACTCACAGTCATTCTTATCTCCATTCCAATCTACTCTCTACTATGTCGCCAGAATTATATGATATTTTAAATTACATGTATTGGGGTGACATTGGTTAATAGGATCACATAGGTTTCAAGTGTACGTTTCTAATTCACATGTTATTCCTTTGCTTTGAAACTCTTTAATGATTCCGTATTAGTCTTAGGGTAGGTCTCACAAGGCCTTGAATTGTCTGGCCCCCGTCCACTTCTCCAGTCCTGTCTGGTGACACTCCTTTCCGCTTTCCATGCTCTAGCCCCAAACCAGCTTTCGACTCCCTTCTACCTCAGGACATCTGTGCATGCTTTCCCCTACTTCTGAAAAGACTTTCCAATCTCTTCACATATGTATTATAACTTATCAAACATTTATTAATCACCTACCATGTTGAGAAAGAATATAAAAAAGAAAGTATCAGGCAGTGATAAACACTATGATGAAATTAAAGCAAGATGAAGCTACTCTAGATTGCTTGATCAAGGAAGGCCTTGTCAAAAAGGTGACATTTAGGCTGAGACATGAGTAATTTCTTCCTACCTTTCAAATCTCTTATTTCTAGAGAGAGAGAGTAGGGATAAAAAGAGGGAGACAAACACTGATGTGCAAAAGAAACATCATTCGGTTGCCTCTCACATGCTCCCAACTGGGGACCTGGCATGTGCCCTGACTGGGAATCTAACAGGTGACCTGTCAGTTTGCAGGCCGGCACTCAATCCACTGAGCCACACCAGCTGGGGGCAAATCTTAACTCAAACTCTCCACTTCCTGAAGAAACTTTCTCTGACCCTCCCAGACAAGGTTTTGTCACCGAATTAGAAACTTCCATTTTATTTTGCACTTTCATTTCTCAGCATTTATTTGATTACATTTTTTTCTCCTAATAGTCTGTAAACTCATTTATTCCTAACATCTAACTCAGTGGCTGGCACACACAGGAGATGCTCAAGAAGTACTTGCTGAATGGAAAAACTTTATACCCCACTAAGACGCTGATACAGAAATTGTTAACATAGAAAATATAAGTTCTTTACCAAAACTAAATAAATTTGACTGTTATAATAACTGAAAGTAGTGTGTTCTAAAATTTCTTCAATAAAATTCACTGAATATAAGTCAGCCCATGGGAAGAATGCAATAAACAGAACTCTAAACTAAAGTACTTATTAAGACAGAATTTTACATGGATTCATAAAACCAATGAATACAACATGGCCTTTGATGTTATGATTTTTAGAGATATAGTCTTGTACCGTCTAATAATATAGCTGCTAGCCACATATAGTTAGTAAGCATTTGAAATGTGGCTAGTCTGAATTGAGATATTCTTTAAGTGTAAAACACACTAGGATTTCAAAGATTTAGTGTGAAAAAAGAATGCAAATATTTCATTAATAATTTTATATTAATTACATGTTGAAATGCTATTATTTTGGCCCTGGCTGGTGTAGCTCAGTGGATTGAGTGTGGGCCTGTGAACCAAAAGATCGCGGTTCGATTCTCAGTCAGGGCACATGCCTGGGTTGCAGGCCAGTTCCTGGCAGGGGACACATGAGAGGCAACCACACATTGATATTTCTCTCCCTCTCTCCTTCCCTTCCCCTCTAAAGATAAATAAATAAAATCTTTAAAAAATTCTATTATTTTGGATATATTGGGTTAAATAAAATATATTACTAAAATAAGCCCTGGCTGCCATGGCTCAGTGGATTAAGTACCAGTTTGCAAACCAAAGGGTCACCAGTTTGATTCCCAGTCAAGGCACATGACTGGGTTGCCGGCCAGGGCCCCAGTAGGGGGCATGCAAGAGGAAATACACACTGATGGTTCTCTCCCTCTCTTTCTCCCTTCCTTCCCCCCTCTCTCTAAAAATAAATAAAGAAAATGTTTAAAAAATAAAATTAATTTTAATTGTTACTACACTTTAAATTGTGGCTACGAGAAAAATTAACATTACATACATGGTTCATTTTATACAAGCATTACTAGTAGAGTGTGCTGACATAGACAAACATTTCCTAATAAAGAATCGAACAAAAAGTAAAGGATTTTCCACACACATTAACAGAAACTTACATTGGGGAATAGAGAAAGCCAGAATGAGGTCAGCATTGGTTTCCAGATAAAGGGAAGAATCTAAAATTCCACTGAACGCCGTGTTAGGGTTTTATTTAGGAAAGAGGACTTGGGAGTTATATGAAAGATAAACTGGAAATGCACCCAAAATTAAACACATCATTAGACACCTCAGAGATGTCAGCTAAGATTATCTCACAAAGGAGCCAAATAAGGATCTGAACCAGGGAATGCTGTGAAGAGTATTGAGAATTGGTTTCTAGTCCCTATCACTTACTACTGTATTAACCAGCGATTTCCAACCTCTTTCATTTCACAGCACATATAAACCCATTACCAAAATTCTGCAGTACACCAAAAATGTACTTTTTGCCAACCTGACAAAAAATAGGTATAATTTTGATTCCTCCATACCAGATGGCTATTGTTGTGTTGGTTGTTGTCATTTTTGACTTGACAATCTAAGGGCAAAGAGGTCAGTGTCCCTGACTAAATAGTCAGGTCTTGAGTGTTTCAGACATTCTTACAGCACAACAGCTGAGCTGCAGCACAGCGGGTGAAAACTGCTGGTATACGGCACAGGGCAATCACCTGGCCCTTCTGCTTGAAGTATTGCACTTATGCATCAATAATTGAATTTAACCTGAAGTCAACCTTGTACCATGATAAGCTGACAAGCATAACCGAAACCCATGTAATTTCAGTTATTAATCCTATCAGCTTTCACAGCAAATATTGTAGCCTTTCACTAGGGCAAATACATCCTTTATAACAAAAGAGGAAAGGACACCTTTTTCTACTACGTCTTCCTCATACCTCTACTTCTCGCATAAACTAACCCATGAAGGTAGAATATACAAGGTAGCCTTGTCAAAATAAAGTTAGTTCTACCCTTAAAAGAGTAACGACAGAAATTCCCAACTCATGCTAAAAATAAAATAATTTATGTACCCTTGACCGCATACAATAATATAACAGATACATAAATACTACACCTGGAAAATATCTTGAAAATTTTCCTAACTGCTTTTAGCAGCTCTCCCATGCGTCATCTTTGCAGCTATGTCAGCAGAGGTGCCTCGAATCATTATTTATCCAATGGATAGTAAGTCATAGAAAGTAAACTAGAACTTAAATTTGCTGTCTTCTGGAATGTCCTTTTAGACCACTTTAATTTTTCTAAAAATATAATACTTACGGATAAAGTATGAAGAAGTTGCCCTGTGACTGAATTCCATACTTTCAAAAGGAAGTTGTTCACCGCAGTAATAATTGTGGTGTCATAGCGATCCCAGGCTACCATAGTCACCTTCAGTTTAGTGACCTTATCTTCTCCGGATGGCAGGTTATTCCTAAAGAAAATATTTGCAATATTCATGCACTGTAAATGTTTAACAGAAGTGCAACCGAAATAGTTAATTATGTCAATAATCTCTCCAGGAGCATGGAAATTTCTGAAAATAAAAATCCTAAACTATACTTTGAAGGACTGAGGAAATAAACTAATAAAAATACCTACACAGAGCAATACCAATAGCTCATTTTAGGCAGGAAAACAGGACACAATATGGCAAAATTAAAACAGTTAGTTGCACAAGAATGACAACAAAAATGTGAAACTAGGAAGAAATTGACAAACAACTTGAAAAATAAAATACAAGGTTATTTGGCTACCAGAAATATGAAAACATATACTGGATACTTTATTCCTATAAACAGTAACTTTGGTAAAATTAATAGGTCATATAAAAGAGCAGTAAGACATTCAGTAACTTTCAATTTAATCAAACACAACCCAGTTTCTGGCTGTAACTACAAACTCAGCTCTACATTGTTATTAATGGAAAGATAATTAATTTCAGGGTCATACAATAAAGCGATAATTATTTATCTTCAATCAACAGTGCAGATGTGGAAACCAATGCTAAATGTACTTATAATGTTGAGTAGGAATGCTAACGATAAGAAATATTACAAAGGTACCCTTAGTAAGTTAGGGGAATAAACATATGATGACATATAATAGGGAAACTTTAAAATACAAAGCAGAATGTGTGTGTATATAACTATTTATGTATTTACACATAAATATATGTATATGTATATATACATTTATACATATATTTTATAAATAATGTGCATATATTCGTATGTATATACATACATACATATACACTTATATTTATATAACATATATACATATACTTATACATACACATATACATATATTTATATATACATACACATAATCTATAATGTATTATAATTATATACAATATATACATATAAATATAGGTGTATATTTTTATACACCCACTCACACAACATACAGAAAAACTAAGGCAGCGAATGACTCTGTAGGTATTAGTAGAGCACAGTGATCACTGGGGTCCAGAACTGTAAGTAAGTCAGCAGTGTTCATATCACTCAGTATGTCAATCAACAGCAAAAGGTAATTTATTGAGAAATGGAGCGCAGATGCAAATTTCACACATATCCATTAACTCTGAACTACTAACTTATCTAAAAAGATATTTTATTTTCATGATTAAGTATAACTCAATAAAGTTAGATACTATACCTTCTGAGAGCCACCACTGAAATATCTAACACCCACTCTTACCCAGTCATTTTAGTAGCCATATCTAGCACTATACTCTTCCATTCTTGTTGCTGATACTGCCAAATTCTTGCTGTTCCATCTCTGCTTCCACTAACAAATCTTAAACTGAAAAGAAACAATAAAAATATCCTTCTTACTTTCCTCCAAAGAAGAAATCACTTTTTTGCTAATCATAAAAGTGATACTTTCATCCATATATGCTACTGGGAAGAACAGAAATGGTATATTTTAGAAAACAGTTTGGCAATTCCTCAAAAGCATAAACCGAGTTACTGCATGACTTAGCAATTCTACTCCCTTTATCTCCAGAAATTGGAGATATACTTGGAGGTATCTCTCCAAAGGAAATTAAAACATTAGTCTACACAAAAAACTGATACACAGATAATTCATGGCATTACTCATAAGAGGCCAAAAAGTGGTAACAACCCAAATGTCCACCAAATGATAAATAAATAAATTGTGGTGTATCCATAAAATCAAATACTATTCATCAATAAAAAGGAATGAAATAATAATACATCCCACAACATGAATGAATATTGAAAACATTATGCTAAGTGAAAGAAGTCACAAAAGATCTGACTTATATGAAATATCCAGAAGGCACAAACCTACAGAGACACAAATTGAATAACGGTTGCCTAGAACTGAGGATAGAGATATAAAAGGATTGGAAATTGAGAGCTAAAAGGAATGTCATTTCTTTTGGAGGTGATGAAAATGTTCTAAAATTGACTGTGGTGAATGCTGCACAAGTCTATGAATATACTCAAAGCACTGAATTTTATGTTATATGGATTTATCTCAATAAAACTGTTATAAAATACATTCCTTCACCAAGAATTCTATCACTTTTCATACTTTTCTAGTCTTTGAGGACTTAATTAAAGACATACATATTTATGTATACCCCCATAGGAGATAGAATTATACTATACATAATGTTTTATAATATTTTTCCCTGACTTAAGTGTATTTTATAGATCTATTTCTATGTGGACAAATAAAACTAGCATCATTTTTAATAAGTGTTCAACTATATGGATATATCAAACTATATTTAAAACACTCCCTACTGATGAATATTTATACTATTTTCAGTCTTTACCATCATAAAAATGTGATGAACCTCAATATACATCTTTGTACAACTTTATATATCTTTGCTGAGTCAAAGGGGTAGACATATTTTTAAACCTTTTAAAACATACTGCCAAATTATTTCCCTAAAAATTTTTAAACAATTTATAATCTCATCAAAAATCATAGGAGAATATCCATTTTTCCTAAACCCATGGTAATATTTGGTGTCATCATTCTTCCTTACCTTGTCATTCTGAAAGAAAAAAAATTGTTACTGCTATTCTAAATTGCATTTCTTTAATTATTAGTAAAATTGTACATCTTTTGATGTGCTTATAGACTACATAACCAATTAAGATGATTTCTCCTTTAAGAAAAAAAAGCAAGAATTAAAAATATTCACATTCTTCTAGCATGAAAAAGTACTAGTTAGACAAATCTTCAAGTGTATAACTAAATATATTGCAATAAACCAACCTTAAAAATCATTTGAATATTTTTTCATTGCTAATATAGATGCCACTCTTTGTAGACCATCATTACGGTATTTACTCTTGCATTTGAAAAAGGGGAACAAGTATCATAGTAGTTACCTACTATCCAAAAATATTTAAAAATAAAACATGGTCACCCACATAACGTCCTTAGAGAAATATATGGATACAAAGTATGCTAAGTGGTTATATTTTTATGTCTATTCTAGGTCAATTTTTAATCCAGGCAAGATTATCAGAGGATGCAAATACCTATATATAATTTCTGAGTTTTACAGACATAGAAAATATGTATCATATGAATAGTAGATAAAATTAGTGATACAGATGTTTAGCAGGTGGCAAGGAAGCTAAAATCTGGAGCAATCAGGAAAGGTATTAAGTAGAGCATGAAAACCTTAAAAGAAAGACAAGGCTCAGAGAAGAGACAGGAGGAAGAGGGAAAACAGGGGTAAGGAGGGTGGAATGGAGAGGGCAGATGTAGGAGGGAACAAGGAATAAAGGGGAGGTATATGATGATATTTCTGGGTAAGAATAGTGAGGTGAAGTAGAAACAAAAGAATGGATGAGAATGTAACAAGAACAATGGTTAAATCAATGTGGATAGAGCCAGAGGATTTATATGGGAATAGTAGATAAATTAAGAATGTAGGTCTAAGTCAAGTTGTAGAGAGTTCTGAATCCTAGGATACAACATTTGAATTCCACTCTAGAAACCAAGAAGTAACATTAAAAATTTCTAAACAGAGTAATGCTGATCTGGCAGAAATGGACAGGATGTATTTACATGGGAGAAGAAAACTGACAGTAATGAATCAAATAATGGAATCCTGACTATGGCGAGTGATAACAGAAATGGAAAAAGCAAAATAAACAAAAAAGAAATCATTCAGAAAGAAAGAACTGATAGCCTATCATCACCACTACTTGAACAGGAATTTAGAAGAGATGGGGTAAGGATGTTATCAAAGATAGAAAGAGCTTTCAGCCTAAGTGACTGGACCGAAATAAGGTGCCTAGAGAAGAGGTGGCTGCTTCTGAGGGAACAGAGATAAAATATGTCAAACATCTGTTTACACCGATATGTACTATATAGTTACCTGTCGCCATTGTTACAGAACTGAACGGCAACAACTTTGTCCTAAGACATAAAACAGATTTTTATTAGAATTAATTTATTTGTAAAATGAATAAAGCATTCTTCCCCTCAATTTCACATGCAAAAGCATCATGGTGTAGATTTTTTAATGCTACAATGTTCTGAAAGAACTCAAATTGTCCTTAAAAATTAATAAAGGCTGAAACAATATATTAACTAAGGAGGAAGGCTTCATCAGCAGTACTTTGAGACAAACCAGACATAAGCAAACCTATTTCTAAACCATAATCTCAAGAGACAGATAGTTCTGATGAGGTATTAGTTTATTATGCTTCTCATAATAAGACATCACACTAATCTAATAATAAATAAAATAAAATAACTGATTTAGTAGTCGTTGAATGAAATTTCCCACTTAACTGTTTTTTAAATTTCAGAAAACAAATCAGTCATTACCTATTTCTTACATGTTTTACTTAATTATTTTACAATGGAGTTGCCTGATAGTCCTTAGGTATGTTAGTTTAGATACTATTAGTTGAATCTTCTTTTAATATAATGTATATTGTACTGAGGAGAAAATTAAAATATAAGCCAAAATATGCATTTTCCTTCTCTTTATGCTTTGATAATGAAGCTAGAATGTACCCTCAAAAGCTGTACACATTTTCAAAAACATTCATCCTAATGTAATTTTTAAAAAGAAACTGAGATAGTGAATATCTTTGTATTTAATTATTTTTTATTTTTTAGAAATTATTGAACTGTCTTTCTATGTTCAGAGGTATCTGCGATTCACACTGTTCCATGACTTCGCTGTAGTATTTATCTGACAGATTCTGGATGCTCACTACCAGTTACAATAATTGGTTTTAGATGTTCTAAAAGTACATCTTATTTCCAGTGACTAACCGCCATCGATTTCAACAGGGAATGTTTTAAGTTTTCTGACTTTTTATGTTAGCTGGGCCCCCTGTGAAAACATTTTCTCTTCTTATTTCCCCTCTTGAATCTTTTCCACTCATTTACTACCTCCTGCTAGCATTCTGAAAACAATCATATTAACATCAACAAGCTAAATCAACTGAAAAGAATTTTTCCTAAGACATACTTAATGTGTTTTAGGAAGTATGTAACATTAAAGTAACAAACAGCTTATATGATTAATGAAAAACAACAGGTGCAAAGAGGATTTTCATAAATTATCACTGTAATACATGTATTTTTCTTTTTCCATATAGTCAAATAACAATTATCTTAAATATTATAGCCATACTAAATCCAAAATTTCACTTATCTTCATTACTAAAGAGACATCCTGCCGTACAGGTTTCAGCTCCAATCGATATTAATTAGCGTACGGACCAGAAAAGAAATAAAACCATCGTTTCAGGGTTGTTAAAAAAGAAAGCAACTGTTAAGTTTTCATTTTTTTCTTACCGTGTGTGACTCTAATTCAGCAATTTTCTCAGGAGTCTCAGAACCCAAATAATATATTCTGATCACATGATCAGTGCTCCCTGTTGTAATGAACATACCACCTGGAGAATTAAAAAGTAAACATTGTAGCAAGGAACTTAAAAAACCCTCTGACTGCTTTCTTAGCTATATGCTAACTTACATTGGCAAAAAGGCTTCAACAAACACAAGGTTGTCTTCTAATGGTTACAGATACAGTAACACTTCAGAGAAAATTAAGTAAAATCCAAGAAAAATAAGAGAAATAATTAAAATACAACTATATAACTATATTTTTAACCCAGTAAAAATCCACCAACTATACATTAAATACAGGACTTTGAATCATAAACATTAAAGGTCACAGCTTTGAGGAATTCTTTACATTAACTGTAAAACCATAATGTTCCAAATTACTTATAAAATGACCTATATCTACAATTCCCTTGATAGTATAGTGGCTACAGTGGTGTTGAGTGCAGAAACTGAAACACTTGGGATGATGAAAAATTCCGGATATACATGGTGGTGGTCATGTATACAAAATAATGTGAATATACTTAATACCACAGAAATGTACACTTTAAAATGGTTGTTGAAATAGTAAATTTCTGCCCTGGCTAGTGTGGCTCAGTGGACTGAGCGCTGGTCTGCGAACCAAAGGGTTGCAGGTTCGATTCCCAGTCTAGGGCACATGCCTGGGTTGTGGGCCAGGTCCCCAGGAGGGGGTGTGCAAGAGACAACCACACATTGATGTTTCTCTCCCTCTCTCCCTCCCTCCTTTCCCCTCTCTAAGAACAAATAAATAAAATCTTTCTTAAAAGCAATTATAAAAAATAGTACATTTCATGTTATATTTTACCACAATGAAAAATAGGTTAACTAGCACACAATTCTTAGAAGTCGGAAAGCACTGTTTACAATACAAAAGTGTCCCCTACATTCTGCTACAGTACATATTTTCTGAAGTCAGGGCAGGATTTTAGTATTGAACTGGGGGTGGAAAGGCTTTGTTTATACCAACTAAATTCTGCATTATACAAAAACATATTACTTGTAAATAAGAAAATACCTCTAAAGCTATCGTATGTTAGAGTCTGTAAAGGTCTGTGTATTATAAAATATGGTTCACATTTTTGATGTGACTCCATTAACACTCTAACATATGCATCATTCCACAAAATTGAAAAATATATCTTTTATAACTGGGTCATTTAGCATTTGGGGTACTCCAAACATTCAATTTGCACACATACCAGAACTAAAAGATGAACAAGATATCTGAACTCCAGGTCTGGATCTCTCAGTAAATTTAACTGGGCGATCTCTAAGAAAAAAAAAAAGATGTTTTTATTTTTCATCATGTTCCTTTAATGTGCAAGAATCTTAGCATACTGGATAGACAGATTTAGAACCCATATTATTGAAACCACAAAACTGAAGCAGTCAGTTAAGTACTAATCTCATAATTCAAGTTAAAAATGCATTTAGCCTTATAAATATAATTTATATCATCATTATTATTATTATAGCTTTACAAACAAATTACCATGTTACTTCCTACTACCATTACAAGTTCAAAGTCTTCTTACCAGAATAAGAAATGAAAAAATACCACTCATTACCATAATTTTGTGTATAAATTAGTCTCTTCAATATTGGATTTGTAAGAATTTTATTCTAAAATCTCTAATATCCATTTGAAGTAGGTATGAATAATTATGCATACTTATATACATAGACTACTAAGAATCTTGCAAAGCAATAACAAAAATGAATGTACATGACTTCACAAAATTTCTCACCCAACTGTAAACTTACCTGAACTTCATTGTTTTTACATGCCATTGCCAGAAACAGATTGTTCCATCAGCACCAGTAGAAGTGAGGTATCTGGTTGTGCCTTTAGTTGATGGACAAAACTAAAAAAAAATTCAATTAGAGTTTTTATGTTCAAAGATATTTTAAACATAGCATGTTCTAAATTTATAATCACTTTAACAAACATACTTTTAAGCAAATTGACTTAATGATTTCAGTTTTAAGAAATTATTTAAATATCCTAGATTAATGAGCACCATATAAAAAAAATCCCCCAAAAATAGAAGAAAAAAAGTCAGTCACTGAATTTAGGTTAAAATATTTTAGTGCTAAAAGTAATTATTTTAAATTATTCAACATCGCTCTTTAAGTTTATTACTTCAATACATTTAATGGAGAAAAAACTCACAAAGTCATTACTAGTTAAACCATTATAAATCTGCTAAACATATGTTTATATAGCAATAAATATGGAATTTTTCATTCCATACGAATAGGGTATCAGAAGTAAATCTATAATCATTTATTAGGTAGCTAACATCTAAGTATTTGAGTTTTAATATTTTGCTTTAAACTGTAACCTCAATGAAACACAATATCAATTTTGTCCTTTTTAAATTTAAATAATTTTTGTTTTTTAAATTTCTTAAATATGTTTATCAATTTTCAGAGAGAGGAGGGGAGAGGGAGAGAGATCAATGTTAGACAGAAACACAGACTGATTGCCTCCCATGTGTGCCTGACTGGGAATTGAACCCCCAACCTTTTGGTATATGGGACAGTGTTCCATCCAACTGAGCCACACCAGCCACAGCCATTTCCATTTGTTTTAATGGAAAGTGTAAACTAGGTCAAATCTCTGTTCTTATCATATATCATATATTTAAGTTGCCAATTTAAAGTATGACTTGTACCCTAGACAGACCCATGAATGAAGGACCTTTATCATGTAGGATTCTCAAACTCTAATTCTCACTATTTTACCTGTCCTCAGGAAAAAAATCACAAAGGGAAGAGCTACTGGGCTCATGATGCGGACAATATACCACAATGTTAATACAGAGTTAAGTGGCAAAGAATAAATAAAGCATATAGAATGCATGCTAAATGGTGATCACCAGTATGGACAAAAGTGAATCTAAGGGAAGATTCAGAATGCTGGTTGGGGGACAATCTACAACCGAAATCTACAAAAGAACAAACAAGCAGAACAGAAACACATTCATAGATACAGAGAACAGACTGATGGTTACCAGATATGAAGGGGGTTTGGGGGGACTTGGTGAAAAAGAAGTACACTTGGGATTAAGAAGTACACATTGGTAGTTACAGAATAGTCATGGGGATGGAAAGTACAGCACTGGGAATATAGTCAGTAATATTCTAATAACTATGTATGGTGTCAGATGGATACGAGATTTTTCAGGATGACCAGTTAGTAAATTATATAATGTCTAGCCACTAGGTCATGTGACTGAAAGCAATATAATATTGTATTTCAAGTGTAATTGAAAAATAAAGAAATGGGAGATGGGAGGAGATAATGGGGGAAAAGAGGGAAGGGTTTTCAGGAAAACTATAAAGGACACGGACACATGGACAAAACCCAGGGGGGTGGAATCAGGGGAGGGAGGTAGGAATGGCTGGGGTGGGGCGGAGTGATGGGCGAAAATGCAGACAACTGTACTTGAACAACAATAATAAAAAGTTAATAAAGTGGATCAGGAAAACAAAAAAAAAGATTTTAAAAAAGACTTTGGCTTTAACTCTGAGTTTGGAAGCTGTTGAGGGTTGTGAGGGGCAATGACATGATTTAACTACCACTTTAAAATCACTCATTCTGTTATGCAGAGGCTAGACTGGGGTGAGAGAAATAGAAGGCAGAATGAACAGTTAGAAGTCTATTTCGATAATCTAGTCACAGATGACTGAAATAGAGTCGTGTGATATATCATGAGAATTTGTCAGATTCTAGACATATTCCAAGGGCAGACCCAACATGATTTGCTAAGAAGTTAGATATAGAATTTAAGAGAATGAAAACTGTCTGGGATGAGTACTTTGAACAAGTGGAAGGATTAAAATGCCATTTGTCTGGATGTGGAAAGCTTTGGGAAGAGCAGATCTGAGGAAGGAAGACTTTGAGGTGTGTGGTAGATGTTCATGTGATGATGCCAAGTGGGTAGTTAAATATACAAGTATGGAGGTAAAAGGTAGGTCCCAAGATGGAAATATAAGTGTGAGCAACACAGGTCTACAGAAAAAATTCAAAGCCATGAAACTTTATGTAATCACTAAGGAAAAAATGCAATAGAGGTACCATGAATCTCCAGGGCACTCACATATGTCAATAAAATGAAAAAGAAACTAGCAAATGAAACTATGAAGGGATCAAATAGTAACTTAAACATTTTTAGTATAAATATATAGTCATTTTTTATGTTGTATAAGAGTACCTCCAGAGTTCACTTCCGGCCAAGATGGAAGTGTAGGTGAATGCAAAGTGCCTCCTCACACAACCAAAATTAAGGACAAGGATTTAGAAACAAGAAAACAATGAGAACTGATAGAAAATTGAACAGTACGGAAGTCCAACAACCATTCATCCACACCGATAATCCAGGTAAAAACGGGGAGCAAGACAGACCTCACAACCCAGGACCCCAGTGCCAGGAAACAAAACCTATCAACACTGACTGAAAACACTTGTGGGGGTTGAGGGGCCAGGAGAGACTCCCAGCCTCACAGGAGAGTTTGTTGGAGAGACCCACAGGGTCCTAGAACGTACACAAGCCCACCCACATGGAAACCAGCACCAGAAGGGCCCAGTTTGCTTGGGGAAAGCAGTGGAGGGGACTGGAATCTGAGAGAGCGCAGAGCAAGAGCCATTATTCCCTCTCGGACCCCGCCCCCACATACAGCGTCCCTACCCAGTGACTGGGCTGCCCCACCCTGGGGAACACCTAAGGTTCCGCCTCTTATACGTAACAGGCCCAACCAGACCAAAACAAAACAAAACAAAAACCCCAAAATGGCTCAAACGGGAAAACAGATCAAAGCCCCAGAGCCAATTCATCTAAGCTACGAAGAGATAGCCAACCTACCAGATGCACAGTTCAAAGCCCTGGGGATCAGGATGCTCACAGAATTGGTTGATTTTGCTCACAAATTAGATGAACAAATGAAGGCTACAATCAGTGAAATGAAGGAAAACTCACAGGAAACCAATAGTGATGGGAGGAAAACTGGGACTCAAATCAATGGAGTGGACCAGAAGGAAGAAAGAAACAATCAAACAAAAAAGAATGAAGAAACAAGAATTTTAAAAAATGAGGAGAGGCTTAGGAACCTCCAGGACATCTTTAAACGTCCCAACATCCGAATTATAGGGGTACCAGAAGGGGAAGAGGAAGAGCAACACATGGAAAGCATATTTGAACAAATAATAAAGGAGAACTTTCCAATCTGGCAAAGGAAATAGACTTCCAGGAAGTCTAGGAAGCTCAGAGAGTCCCAAAGAAGTTGGACCCAAGGAGGAACACACCAAGGCACAACATAATTACATTAGCCAAGATTAAAATGAAGGAGAGAATTCTAGAAGCAGCAAGAGATAAGGAGACAGTCACCTACAAAGGAGTTCCCATCAGACTGTCAGCTGATTTCTCAAAAGAGACCTCCCAGGCAAGAAGGGACTGGAAAGAAGTATTCCAAGTCATGAAAGTCAAGGACCTCCATCCCAGATTGCTCTATCCAGGGAAGCTTTCATTTAGAATGGAAGGGCAGATAAAGTGCTTCTCAGATAAGGTCAAGTTAAAGGAGTTCATCATCACCAAGCCCTTATTATATGAAATGTTAAAGGGACTTAGAAAAAGAAGATAAAAGACAGGAGAGTTAAAAGACAGCAAACTCACAGATATTAACAACCACACCTAAAACAAAAGCAAACTAAGCCGACAACTAGACCAGGAGCAGAAACACAGAAGGGGAGATCACATGGAGGGTTAGCAACAGGGGAGTGGGATGAGGAGAGAGGGGGAAAAGATACAGAGAATAAGTAGCATAGATGGTGGGTAGAAAATAGACAGGGGGAGGGCGAGAATACTGTGGGAAAAGTAGAAGCTAAAGAACTTAAGACCCATGGACATGAACTAAAGTGGGAAAGGTGGGTAGGAGGGGGTGTGCAGGGTGGAGGGGAATGATGGGGGAGAAATGGGACAACTGTAACAGCATAATTAATAAAATATATTAAAAAAAGAAGTTAAGGAGTTCTTCCTGGCAAGATGTCAGAGTAGATATGCACATACAGACACAAGCAAAAAAAGAAAAAGCAGAGTACCTCCAAATTTGGGAAATAATATTGTCGGATACAATGGTGGGAACAAAAATATCTGATAATCTTTCAAAACAATATCCATGAAAGAATCTCAACTGTTCAAAAATTTCACATGTAATTTTTTCAAATCCAACATGCTACACTGAACCCAATCCTTGCTAGCTCCTCACAAAGAGGTAATATATTATTTAAATAACACACACAAAATGACTGGCATACTTATTCGCAAGTAAAGAACAAAGTAAATGGGAGTAGTTATCTCATCCACAAAAGTGGGCTCCCAGACCAAAGTATAAAAGACCTTTTTAGAAGGCCTCCCCTATTTCCCTTTCGACCCAAATAAGAGGACAGAAGTTCAGCCTCGTTTGGTTAAATAGAAGCTCTTTGGTGGGGAGAATGTATCCAGGACTTCCATTATCAGCATCTGGTAAAAAAATATTGTATGATCAAGCATTCAAAAGAAGTCAATATACTTTATGTCAAATATCAAGCAGAAAGAGAAAAATCAGTGAAACTAAAAATACAGTTTTCCTAGCATTAACTTCTCCCTTTCCCTCTCCCTGTCTCTCTAAATCTGCGTGAAAAGCATCTTGGATTAAATGTTAACACAAAGTATGCTAATATTCAAGTCAGAACCTGTTTATATCCTGACTAACAGGTATTACTATTGCTCCTCAAAGCATTTACAAGCTTCTCCCTTCTTCACAAATATGAGTGAGACAAATAAGATGTTTCACACTGTATTTGACAATCCTTTTTCAGTGACCTTTTTAGTTATCTATAAAGGGAATAGATTCATATGAAATAGGAACTTAAAAAAACACACCTGTGTACAGGGTAGGAACAAAGCCCATAAGAGCTCAACAGTTTTCTGTCGGCCACTCTTTATAATATTATCTACACAATGTAACAGAAGCAAGAGAATTCTCATCCTTATGACATATGTGAGAGGTTATCTTTTCACTTTTCTCACCTGTATGGAAGTAATAGAAGCTGAATGTCCTTGAAGGACTGCAACTGGTGCACAAGTTCGAAGACACCACACTCTTACAACCTTGTCACAGCTGCCTGCGGCAATAAGAGTGTTCTCATAGTTAACAGCCATGTCAGAAATTTCAGCAGAGTGCCCTCGAAGTGTAGCGAGGAGGCGTCCATCATCGGTTGCCCAAATTTTCACCAAGCAGTCATCTGAACCCTATTGTAACATGAAAAGACAGAATATTTACAATGAAACAGAAATTCCCCCTTCCCGAGAAAGTCAGAGACAAAGGGAAGACTTCGTTACTTCTAAGTGTTCACTTTTTAGTTTCTTCTCTCCATATACTATGCTCCAGTAGCAAATATAAATGACGTTCAAATGATGGCACTGACAAAACATTGTCCAAACACAATGGTGTTTGTGAAGAGCTCCTCAAAACTACTACCAACGCTGACAACTGAAAATAAAAAATTTGGTCACTTTGAAGTAAATTTAATATTAAGAATATCTGCTTTTCTTTCTTCCCTTAGGCCTGACAGCCTTTTTTTCTTAATTACTCGAATATTTTTTCTACAAATACTTAAAAATTTAACCCAAAGACTATATGCACTTCTCAATAAACATGAGACTTTTTCTTGATAATCTCTGATGACAATATATGTTAATCTTTCTAGTGAGAATTTCCAAAGAGCTTCAAAAATAGTAAAGAGCAATTTTACTCCAATTTGGAAAATAAGTTACTTAAAAATTATTTTTATAGCATGATGGCAATCATCATCCTCACTGTGATCATCGATAAACAAATACTTAGCTGATGCATTATGAGTCATGAAAATGTCAATGGAAGATTCTGCAACAAATCCAAGGAGCTAATAACTTAAAATACAAACCACTTTGCTTGTTGTAGCATAGAAATTGAAAAAGAAAATTATGCCATTACCTACATTTCTATGTTAACTTAGTACTGAAATCATGAGACTAAGCCTTTTTTGGGAAATATTAGGGTGCTACAATTCTGTACTGGAAATCACATAGTATGATCTGGTTAATGAAAACCCAATTTTAAAAATAGTACTAAAGTCAAAGAAACATATACACAGTAACTGTAATTTTCATTCCTAACTGTGTAATATAGTTCAACTGTTCGACCATAAGGATGATGTAATCAATTAATGAAGCAGAACTGGGACTAATTATACTAAGTGACAAATGGAAAATGCATATTAATAAATGTTTGCTAAAATGAAAATTAAATTGAGTAGATAGATAAAACTTCTTTCACATAAATTAACCATCTCTAGACTATAGGCCTTCTGAAGATTTAATTTGTTAAACTAGATTTCCCTAAAGATAGAGGACATTGTAGGTCACACTCATTTACTTATATAGAATGAGAAAAGATGTTCAATTTCCATTCATCTTTCCTTACATTCACATGTCTAAGAAGGATAAACTGCTTATAAAGCATAATTCAATGCCATGAAACATAGGTTCAGTTGTTGTTAATCTCTAACATTGTAAACTATTACAAATTTTAAACTCACTGTAAAAATTCTTCTCCCACTTCGGTCAAATGCTACACAGTAGACAGATGACAAGTGCCCCAGAATTCTCTTATGCATCTTAATGTGCTGGTAAGCAGATGAAGGGAAAATATGGCTGAAGCGACTGCATCCTGTTAATTGTCTGGCAGAGGTGATATTCACTGGAAAACATAAAATAAGAGACTCACTTCTTAAAACCTGAAAGTGAAACGTACTTTATTCAGTTAAATACTGAATATTAATATGAGATAAACAGGATGCACATACCACAGCAATTCTACCCTGTGAGAAATCTAAATTCCATTATACATTTCATGATTTTATAACCTCAAGTTCGCTACCACAAAGCATTAAGAACACTCTTCTTTTAAATCCCAGAAGTCTGACTTTATTTGCCTAACTATGGTCTCTCAAACATATTTCCATTTCGCCTCTCATGGCATACAATAGCCAAAGGGACTATCAACTTTAAATATATAGCTAAGTCTTACTATTACAAGAATGTTAGAATAAAAACTACATTTAGTCAAGTATAATACATCTTAAAAATTATATAGGGAATTTTTCCTGTCCTCCCACCCATCCACCCCAGAGCTGTCCAAAAAATTCAACAGCAATATAAAGCAGCTTACATAGTAAAAAGAGAAGGAAGCTATGAAATCACGTAGGTTCTCAGTAACAAACAATTCTTTCTAGGCCTGTCTATCGGTTCTTGACTTTTTGTTTTCTGAAACTGTAGGGTCTCCCTCTAGTTACCACTGAACGTTTAGGCTTCATCTACTATGAGGTCAGGACTTAGATCCTGTCTCCATTTTGTTTGTTTGCTTTTTGTCTTGTAGGTAATTTTCTTAAACAGGAGGCAGAATAAAATATAAGTCTGCATAATTCTCTTTCAAATACTGCCTAGATGCTTTTCACTTCCCTAAAATGTGTCAATCCCCATGCAAGGATTTAAAAGCACACACTTGCTTTGTGAAATTTTTCCAGTCTTCCCTTATATTTAACATCCCACATGATATATTTAATCAAAACATAAGGTCCTTATAAGTTTGAAATCACCTTGAAGCATTTTCCTTGTGCATAAATAATATAGTATAAATGATGAGTTTTATGTTCAAGCAGGGCAAAATTAAGGCAAGAATTGAGTAGCTGGATTAGTACAATCAGAACCGTGCAACAGTAAAAAATTTTAAAAAAATTCAATGTCTTAATCGTAAAAGCAATGAAGTCTTTTTTTTTTTTTTCAGGCAAAGGTAGACCCATTGGCCATTTTAAACTGATGAAATGACAAAAACATGAATGATGAATAGCAAAATCAACAAAACTTTTAATGCAAACCATGAGAATGAGAGATCTGACTATTTGTATAACCTAAGAGATGCTCAGTAAATAATGGTAGAAAATCCATAAGCATCAGTACCAGGTAAGAGAATTTCTTTTTGGAAGCTATTTTTCATCCCAACCTCTAAAAATTTCCAAAATTATAAGTTAGGAAGAGCATGCACCATAACTTTGGGACTTCACTGATCTTCATTCTTCAATCAAACATTTCTTACTGCTTTGAGTTCCTTGAAACAACCATCCATTAATTACTTCTGCTTTGCTTTTTTCCATAACATATTTTGCAAGTAGATAGACAAAAAGTCATGTTACTTCAAGGCAGGGTTGTCAACACTGTTTTTCTCATGTATTCCCCACTTAGCCACTATTTTTCGGTACTGCTGCTTCTTGCTTTCCTTACAAATCTACAGAACACTTTATCATCAGCGTTTTCCTCAGTTCACTATAAAGATACAATTACAATGAGTTCACCTTTTACCGATCCTTGAGTATTTTGCTAGAAAGAAATGGATCTCGTTCTTCTAGAATAAATATTATATAGGTCCTTTGCAGGAGGGAAATGCTCAAATCATTCCTTTTCTCAAATTTAACAATGAAACGAAGACAAACACAATTATCATTGTGTTGTATCTGAATATCTCTATCAACTGCACTATTTGAGCAAATTGTTTCTTCTATTATAAGCATGATGCAAATTTAGAGATAAGCAATTAACTTTCACCCTAACAATGCAGAATGAAGTATTAATGAGAAACAACAAACAAAAACATCCTGCAATCCTATGCTAATATGTCTACTATAATGTCATTATTGCAGTGCCACTAGTAAGTCTTCTAAAATCTACAGTGCTTAAAAGGTATGTAGTACGTTTTAAAAATATAATTAATTACCTTGATTAATTATATATTTTAATTATTTCAAAAACACTATAATGGGTAAGTAATGTTATTTCAGCCTCATTCACTACTAAGGAATTTAGTGCCACAAATCACAAAATGTGAAATGGCAAACAACAGTTAAAATAATTTAACACAAGTTTAGTCACAACAAAATGCCTGCTCCTCCACCTGCTGTGGTTAAGGATTTAGCAGCACTTGAAAAACTGTTATGATACCTTTCTATCTGGGGAGCTGAGATGGTTATGGTCTGGTTCCAATGAACAACTACAGAGAATTTTCTCTTGAGTAGTGATATGAACATGCGAACATTGTCATGAAATATTTTAGGAACTTCCCTTTTGAGACAAACATCTTTGATATCACAATACATTCCTTTTAGTAATGTTAACAAATTCCAGTAGTTGACAAATTAATGAAGTGTATATACATATAAAATATTCTATTCAGAATCCATGTCTCCTAAATCTTTTTCATTAAAATTTTATAGGATAAGCTTCTACACTATTCTCTAACAAAAGGTTAAGATACATGAACAAACTCAGTGATAGAACAAATTGCTTAGATTCAGTAAGAAGACAATACAAATTACTGTGTGTACTTTACAAATTTATGAAGTCATAGATATCAATTGACAGGTATCAATGGAATAATTGTTTTCTTTCTTTAAAACATGTTTGTTGACTTCCAGCCAAGATGGAGACATAGGTGGACACACTGCCTCTTCACACAACCAAAATTAAGGACAACAAAGATTTAGAAACAAGAAAACAACCAGAACTGATAGAAAATTTAACTGTATGGAAGTCCAACAACCATTCATCCAGACCAGTAAGAGGGGCGCAGTCGCAGCAGGAAAAAGTGGAGGTGGGGACCTGGGAGCACAGGCAGCAGGGGCTGGCAGACCCCAGGCACACAGGTGGTGGCTAGTGGACCCTAAGCACAGGGTGGCAACTGTGCAGACCCAGTGAGGCTGCACAAGGCAGCTGGCTGACCAGATGGTCCCACATTTGTGCACAGATAATCCAGGCAAAGGGGAAGCAGTGGAAGAGACTGGAATACGAGAGAGAGTGGAGCAAGTGCCATTGTCTCCTCTCAGACCCCGCTCCCACATACAGCATCACTACCCAGTGACTGGGCTGCCCCGCCCTGGGGTACACCTAAGGCTCCACCCCTCACTACGTAACAGCTGCAACCAGACCAAAAAAAAAAAATGGCTCAAATGGGAGAACAAATCAAAACCGCAGAGCCAATTCATCTAAGCAACCAAGAGATAGCCAACCTATCAGATGCACAGTTCAAAGCCCTGGTGATCAGGATGCTCACAGAATCGGTTGATTTTGCTCACAAATTAGATGAACAAATGAAGGCTACAATAAGTGAAATGAAGGAAAACGCACAGGGAACCAATAGAGATGGGAAGAAAACTGGGACTCAAATCAATGGAGTGGACCAGAAGGAAGAAAGGAACAATCAAACAGAAAAGAATGAAGAAACAAGAATTCAAAAAAATGAGGAGAGGCTTAGGAACCTCCAGGACATCTTGAAACGTCCCAACATCCAAATTATAGGAGTACCAGAAGGGGGAGAGGAAGAGCAACAAGTGGAAAACTTATTTGAACAAATAATAAAGGAGAACTTCCCCAATCTGCCAAAGGAAATAGACTTCCAGGAAGTCCAGGAAGCTCAGAGTCCCAAAGAAGCTGGACCCAAGGAGGAACACACCAAGGCACATCATCATTACATTAGCCAAAATTAAAATGAAGGAGAGAATTCTAGAAGCAGCAAGGGATAAGGGGACAGTCACCTACAAAGGAGTTCCCATCAGACTGTCAGCTGATTTCTCAAGAGAACTTCCAGGCAAGAAGGGGCTGGAAAGAAGCATTCCAAGTCATGAAAGTCAAGGACCTACATTCAAGATTGCTCTATCCAGCAAAGCTATAGATAAAGCACTTCTCAGAAAAGGTCAAGTTAAGAAAAGAGTTCATCATCACCAAGCCCTTATTATATGAAATGTTAAAGGGACTTAACTAAGAAAAAGAAGATAAAAAATAGGACAGTAAAAAGACAGCAAACTCACAGATATTAACAACCACACCTTAAACAAAAGCAAACTAAGCAAACAGCTAGAACAGGAGCAGAAACACAGAAATGGAGATCACATGGAGGGTTAGCAATAGGGGAGTGGGAGGAGGAAAGGGAGAAAAGGTACAGAGAATAAGTAGTATAGACAGTAGGTAGAAAATAGGGGGAAGGCAAGAATAGTGTGGGAAATGTAGAAGCTAAAGAACTTATGACACATGGACATGAACTAAAGGGGGGTAATGTGGGTGGGAGGGGGTGTGCAGGGTGGAGGGGAATGAAGGGGGAGAAGTGGGACAACCGCAATAGCATAATCAATAAAATATATATAAAAAAATGTTTGTTGACCACCTACTATGACGTAAGCACTGTGATAGAAACTGAAAATATAGCTCATGAACAAGTCAAACAAGATCTCTGTCTTCAGGGAATATACATCCCAAAGGGTAAAGCTTTCATGATTTACCTGATTTTAGGAATGAATAGGATACTTTAATGGGGAAAATAATCTACAGAAATATATACAGCTGTTAAAGTGTTTTGTCTATTAAACTCTGCAGATGATCCTGATACTGTGCCAAGTTTGAGAAATATTAATTCTACTCCAATTTTCCTTCCCACAAAATTATCAGCCAGATGGCCATTCAGCCTCTGCTTAAACACTTTTTAGTAAAGAGATGATGATTATTTCTCAAAAATGGCAGTTCATATGTTGAGCTCCTCTGATTTTGGGTAGACTCTACCCTTAATTGAGCTAAATCTCTCTCCCTGTAACTTCCAGAGAACCATACTGGCTCTGCCCTTGGGAGCTAAACTAAAAAAAAATGAAATAGAATCCTTTGTCACATGGTAACCCATGAAATATTTAAGAGAGCTGTCATTTTGTCTTAAGTCTTCTCTCAGCATGTGAGGTCCCCTCTGTATTACTCACAAACACTTCTTTTTCCTATTATCCCCTATAGAAAAACACCCTTTCACCATAAACAGTATTGTGGTTGTTTTTTTTTCTTGGTAACGTTGTTATTTCATCAATGTCTGAGCCTCTCAACAAGAACTGACAGTATCCCAGTGGTCTGATCAGCAGAATACAGTGGATTATTTCCACTACCCTTTTATCAATGAAATTTAAGGTTACAAACAATACATTAGCCCTGGCTGGTGTAGCTCAGTGGATTGAGCGCAGGCCTGTGAACCAAGAGATGGCGGTTCAATTCCCAGTCAGGGCACGTGCCTGGGTTGCAGGCCAGTTCCCATCAGGGGACGCATGAGAGGCAACCATACATTGATATTTTTCTCCCTCTCTCCTTCCCTTCCCCTCTAAAGATAAATAAATAAAATCTTTAAAAAAAAGAATATATTAGTTTTATAAAACAGCTGCCTTATAATAGCCATTATATTACCTATTCAAGAGGAAATAAAGTTAGTTGGCATTAGTATTTTTGTAAGCATATCCAAGTTCCCAGTGATCATCTCTTTCTCTTCTGAAAGAACACGAAACAGGTGTTCAATAAATCTGTCTAAATTTCTGCCTGGGTTTAAAGCTAAATTCATCAATCTATACTTTCTAGTATCTATTCTTTGTTCACTTTTGTATACTTGCCCATTGGATAAAGTGTCATTTCTCATGTCCACTCTGATTTAACAAAAAAATACCTTCCAGTGAGAACTAGTTCAGTATACCAGATTTATTTGAGTCTCTGATAGCAGCAAGGTACTCGTGTATGTTAGGTTTTCTTTTCTTTGACCATACTTACTCCACCCTTTACAGTTTAGAAATCATTTACTTTTTTAACTTTATTTTTATTGTTGACAGTATTACAGATGTCCCCATTTCCCCCTCTTTGTGCCCCACAAGCCCGACCCCCACTCCTTCCCTCTGGCCGTCACCACACTGTTGCCTGTGTCTCTGGGTTATTCATATAAGTTCTTTGGCTAATCCTTTCACCTTCTTTCACCCAATCCCCCCCCACACCTTCCCTGGAAGCTGTCAGTCTGTTCCATGTATCTCCTTCTCTTTGATGGAGAAGACTGAAGCAAAACATGGTTATCTATAGCTCTCACACTGTAGCTATGAATCTATACCACCTGTTCCTATTCAGTAAACCTATAGGTTCCTTCCCCATATGCTAAGTAGAACCTAAAAGCTGTTTGGAGGTGTTTATGTATGGGTAGAACCACATTAAATTGTTGATGTTCACCAATCTTCCACATATAAAACTAATAATCTTAAATATCTCAACATTAATAGCTATAATTGGAGTGGGGATATTGAACTTTAGTTTGATATAGATATCCTGTTATTTGCTCTCAGTATGGAAAGCATCATCCACACTGTCCACTCTGTAGTATAATCCACGTTCATCTCTTCCTCCTTTTATCTTTACCCGCTGCTTTTCATGTTATAACCACATCTTGGTTTGTTAATTTCTTAACACATTTAACATCAATATTCACCACTAGTCCCCTCACTTTCCTATTAGTTCTGTTTATTTAGGACCAAGTATAGCCACTCCTTGCATTTTAAGCACTAAAATTTCTAGTTCACATTGTTTCATTAGATCTAATATTTATAAATATTTTGCCTAACCTTAATGTTCTACTATACTTCATCGTATCATTTTTTAAGCTGGGTAATTTTACCACAGATGCCTAACTCCTGTGAGAAATACCTCAAAGCACATCCCCTTCAAGTTTCTTCATATGTGAAAGAAAGAACATACTTGACCAGAGAAGATCAGGAAGCCTATGCTGAAACATACTGAAACAATTACATAACAGGTAGAGAGGACCAAAATTGTAAAGTAGTGAAGAATTTCTTAAAGATTTTATTTATTTATTTTTAGAGAAGGAAAGGGAGGGAGAGAGAGAAGGAGACAAACATCAGTGTGTGAGAGATGTATGGATCAGTTGCCTCTGCCACGCCCCCAACCAGGGACCTGGTCCACATTCAGACGACCCTTTAGTTCACAGGCCAGCACTCAATCCACTGAACCACACCAGCCAGGGGTAAAGCAGTAAAGAATTTAAAAATTGAAGAAAGTAGAAAACTGGTAATAAGGTATTAAGTATTTGTCATTTTATATTAAATTAAAGGTTTTATATTTTATATACTTAATAAAGAAGGAGAGAACTGTACTTGAATAACAAATTAAAATGTAAAAAATTAAATTAGATTTCTAAAATATTTTAAGTGTCATAGTTTATTAGTTAATCTATTCAAAAATGCTTCCTTTTTAGAATTAAAATGAGCATTTCTTATAGAGTCTCATACTCCACATTATTTACTGCTAGGACACAAGCATTAATAGCAGAATCCAAATTTAAAGTGCATTAGGGGAGTGACATCAACACCATGGCTGAAGAGTCCTTTTTCTCTTGCCTTTAATTAACAACTAAATGAACATTAATAGCCAAACAAGTGTGTCAGGACATCTGGGAAGTTTATCCGCAGTTGTGCATCTAAAAGTGGGTAGACAGGACTTCAATGGGGGCTGCAGATCCAAGGGGGTGGGTGAATCTGCCTCACCCCATACCCTACAATGGTGAGGTGGGGGGGCAGGGCCCTGGAGAGTACAAAATTAAGGGGATACCCACAGTTCATTGAGAATTTATAGAGACCCAGCCTGCCTGAGGGGAGAATCCAGAAGGCCATCAGAATGGGAAAGAGACAAATGTGGATGCAGAGGAGAGGAAGTCGTCAGGGCGGCACTCACTCCTCCTCCCCAGGGTAACACTTAAGGGGCTGGGTTTTTGGCAGCTGCCTCAGTGCCCTCACAGGCAGACAAGTGGAAAGCAGCAGCCTCCACTGTGGATCTAAAGTATTATTTTAGATCTAATACTGATGCAAAGTATTCAGGGACTCCCTGGCTGCCGCAACTATACAGGTAGTGGCTGGTGTGGACTGTTTCTCAGGCAGCACCCATATTTCTTTATTCTTATTTTAATCTTTATTGTATTTTTTCCATTACCACTTAGTTCCCTTTTACTCCCCTCCCCCTAGCACCCAGATTTCCAAGGTGGACCTCCTCATTGGGGGAAGGGAGAGGAAAGGAAGGAGGCAGATAAAAATATTGAAGAGCACTGAATGAACATGATTCCTGCTATCTGCTTTGGAATTCAGCAGGAGGTCCATCCATGGATCTCTGGGAGTTCCCCACTAGAGGACCTCCCTACTGGCCAGTGGGTACCCCCAGAGCCCCAAGTGATAAGCCCTCCCCCCTACTCTGCTTCCAGTTCCTTGTGCATATTCCCAGTGCACCTGGGAGAACCAGCTCCAGAAGAAGAAACCACACATGAGAAACCACACTTGAGCTGCTGTGCCACCTTTTGGAACACAAAACAAAGGTTTCTGATAGTCAGCCTGTTGAATCATATGAAACAAAGATGACACAAAGCGTTAATAAAGCAGGTATCTGATACTTGAAATGCAAAAGCAGTTTATACTTTCAAATGCTACGAAAAATTAAGGAAACATGGTACCACAGAAAGAAAATAATAATTCCCCAGTAAGTAAACTCAAAGGCACAGAATACTGCAATTTACCTGATAAAAACTCAAACAAAATAGCTGTTATGAAGAAACTCAATGTGCTACAAAAAAAACCAACCAAACAAAAAAACAAAACCCTCAGGAAGGCATTTCATTCAACTCAGGCATAAAACTAATGAACAGAAGGAATTCTTTACTGAAGAGATACAAATTATAGTAAAAAACAACTTCTGGATATGAAAAAATCAATGAAGGGCATTAAAAAGTGCAATAAAGAGCACTGTTAACAGGACTCAGTAGATGAAAAAAGAATAAGTGACTCGGAGGACAGGAATATAGAAAAATTCCATTAGAAAAGAAAAGAGAAATATGAATTTAAAAGTGAAAAGACCCAGCCCTGGCCAGGGTGGCGCAGTTGGTTAAGAGGCTCAGCTGGTTGAGCGTTGTCCTGAGAAGCGAAAGGTTGCCAGTTCAATCCCCAGTCAGGGCACAGGCCTGAGTTGCGGGTTCTGTCCCACATCAGGGTGTATATGAGAGGCAACTGATCGATGTCTTTCTCTCACATCGATGTTTATCTCCCCCTCTTTCCCTCTCTTTCCCCTCTCTGTAAAAATAAACAAATAAAATCTTTAAAAAAGTAAAACCCTACTAGAGTTATTAGATTTGATCAGGAAGGCAAATATAAGAATTATTGGTGTACCGGAGGAGAAGAGCAGAAAAGTGGGTAGAGAATTCATGTAAAGCCATAAAGCTGAGAACTTCCCAATTCCTGGACATACTAGTCCACAAAGCTAATAGAACATCCTGTTATATCAATGCAAAAAGACCATCTGCAAGACACAGTATAATGAAAATGACAAAAATCAATGATAAAGAAAGACTATTAAAGGCAGCAAGGGGAAAAAATTAAATAGCCCACAAAGAAACCTCATTAGGCTATCAGCAGATTCCTCAGTAGAAACTCTTTATGCCAAGAGTGTGGAATGACATAAAAAGTGTTGAAAGATAAAAATATTGCCAGCTAGGAATACTCTATTCAGCAAAATTATCCTCTAAATAAGAAGGAAAAATAAGGTTTTCCCAGACAGACAAAAACTGAGGGAGTTCACCACCACTAAACCTGCCTTGCAAGAAATACTGGAAGCTCTTCAAGATCAACTGAAAAGATGGTAATAAGTCACATGAAAACATATGAAAGCACACGACATTGTGGCAAAAGCAAAAGCAGACAGAACTAGAAAACTGTACATTAGAATGTAGTTTCAACCTATAATGTAGAGCTTCAAAGCAATCCCTATTAAAATTCCAATGGCATAACTCACAGAAACAGAAACAACAATCCTAAAATTTGTATGGCACCAAAAATGCCACCAAATAGTCAAAACAATCCTTAGAAAGAAGAAAGGCTGAGGTCATCACACTTCCTGATTTTAAACTATAAAACTGTAATAATAAAAAGAACATGGTACTGTATAAAAAGAAATACATATACCAAAGAAAAGATATTGATGAGTGTCAACAGTGAACTCCCCCCCCCTAATTTTTACAGGTATCAAGTTGTTACTCGATACAAAAGGGTAAACCATGGGAACACGTGT
This sequence comes from Anoura caudifer, assembly GCA_004027475.1. Taxonomy (NCBI): domain Eukaryota; kingdom Metazoa; phylum Chordata; class Mammalia; order Chiroptera; family Phyllostomidae; genus Anoura; species Anoura caudifer. The sequence continues at coordinate 84,024 of PVKU01007169.1, forward strand.
TTTGGTCACACAGGAGTGGGAACAAAAAACATAATAGATAGTAATGCTGTGGGAAAATCAGTGTTAGGCAAGTAGCTCAATAGGTTCCGGCTTTACCAATTCCCCCCATTTTGGCAAAATGACAGTAAAACGGTCACATCGTAATGAGGGAAAAAATGGCCAACCTTCTTTCTTATCTATAAAACAGGCGTAATACCACTTATCTTGAGAATTACACGAGGTGAATGTTGTAGAACATATGGCACAGTAGGTTCAGTTCCCGTGAAGCTTGGCCCCTATTCCCTTTCCCATTCCTGTCCTCTCTGGGATCTCAGTGCTCTCACATACCAAAATGAGTGGGGTGCGGGGAAGGGGGAAAAGTCTCATGACAAACTGGACTCTGATGGATAGTGATCTCTATGTTAAAGAAGATGATTAAACAGAAACAAAAGTCTTACACACTTTGCTATCCAGAGTCGACAAAAAAAAAAATCCCTTGTTATATAATAAAATATACACGCTTTTATGTGCCAGGCACTGTGCTAAGCACTTGATATGTTTAAGTTATTTAACCCTATGAAGTGAGAGCTATTAACCTCCCCTTTTTAAAGACAATGAAGACTGAGGCATAGAGGAGTTAAAAAGTTTATTGAAGACCCCAAGCTAGTAAGTGGCAGAGTCACTATTCAAGCTCAGGCATCTCTTAACCAATATTCTATAATAGCATTTCTAATTTAGCATTTCTTTTTCTGAGAAAAAGAAAACAAAACTATAATTCGCCGCAAAGGGTAAACTGCGCTCTAATGACTACAACAGGTTTCACCCCAATCCTTAACTTCTAGCCCAAACCAACCCAGGACATAATTAAGTCTGCCAAATCCACCAATCTTAGAACCACAGTATTAAAAGAACATGATGGAATATGTTTAAAAAGACATTAAAAACTCCTAAATAGAACCTTGACTGATGTGGCACAGATGATATATTGTGGAATTGTGCACCTGAAACCTGTATAATTTTGTTACCAGTGTCATCCCAATAAATTCAATAAAAGGGATAAATAAATAAATAAATAAATAATCACAGAGCACCTACTTGGTCAACAAGAGGTTCCATTACGGTAACTAGGAAACACTAGATCTGTCCAGAAAAATTCCAGCCACAGGTAATATAATGAGAACGGCTTGCACGACACTGATGTAACCTGGCAGCCAAGTAGAGTGGACTGGAATATGTGTGCGTGCACAATGACGACTTCACTGTACTAGTTCAGTGGGGACAGCAGGTGCCCCTGAGTGCTATATGGCTGTCACATTCAAAATGACTGAGCAAGTAGAGCAATGGATCTGCACCCAATTTTGCATTAACGTTGAACATTCGCCATGGAAACCGTTCGGATAATTCAGAAGGCTGCAGCTATGGGCAACTGATGATTGGCAGCTTCATCACAACTCGCTCACTCATGATTCACATCTCGTGCAGTGTTTTTTGGCAAAACACCAAATTACCCAGGTGACTCAGCCCCCCTACAGCCCAGATTTGGTACCCCAAGATTTCTGGCTTTTCCCAAAACTAAAACCACCTTTGAAAGGGAGATGTCAGACCATTGATGAGATTCGGGGAAAATACAATGGGGCAGCTGATGGAGATTGGGAGAACTGTGTGAGGTCCCAAGGTGCCCACTTTGAAGGGGGCTGAGGAGTCATTGTCCTATGGACAGTGTTTCTTGTATCTGTATCTTCTACAATAAACGTCTCTATTTTTTCATATTACATGGCTGGATACCTTCTGGACAGACCTCGTATATATTTTTTATTTTGCTGAGAATTTTGCGGGAGGAGCACTAAATATGAAGTGAAAGGAAAGATCTGAGACTTAAGTTTATGTATGCAACCACTGGAGTTGCATGTGAGTTATATAATCTTTTCATGAGGATAACTCAAATACTAGATCTTTCATCTACGAGTCATTACTATCAATATCTCTGACCCAATGTCATAACTACAAATGACATTTGTGTAACATTTTAAAGTTTATAAAGTAATTCCAGAGTTCTCGTTTAAGTTCCCAGCAATCCTGTGGGATCGGAAGGTAAGCATTTTCTTCAATTTGTAAATGAGGAAGTGAACCCCCCCCCCCCCCCCGCTAAACTAAGAGTCTTGCCTAACATTACAGAGGCAATAAATGGCAGGGCCTACGCTGAATCCAGGTCTCCTGATGATAAATAGTCTTCCCATTTTTCACTGCTGTCTATTTAATATTATAGAAAATACAATCTCGACAGCAAAAATTCTATGTATAGTCTTCAATCTTTTCTCCACTTGCAAAAGACACTGAACAAAGTCAGCAGGGACCCTGGCATTTACTAAATTGGTTTTTACTGCAAAGTTCACACACATTTAAGAAGTACTCTGAGATGGCCACATCAGAAGTATATGGAACTTTGAACTGCTGTCAGAAAACGTCTCTAGGATAAAACAAAACAGACGAAAACCATCCAGAAAAGCCCTTAAATACTATTAATAACAAATTGCTGTATGCTAACCATGTGCTTTAAAAAGACTTGTTAAGACCTCATGTTGAAAGAATCAAAAAACCGATCCGGGACTGAAAGAGTGGATATCAGCCAGGGCTGAAAAAGAAAAAAGCAGCCCCGCAATTAATCAGAGTGGGAGGACAGACAAGATAAAGTTGGCTCTAAAGTTAACAGGAAATATTGTTTTTCCCAAGGTCATGTAGTAGTTGTAAAATATCATAACTGTACTCTCGTTGAGTGATTACTGCTTTCTCACCAATAATGCCCCCAAGACGTGCTTTGCTATTTTCATTTATTACCGGAGGAAGGCACCCAATTCCTACACCACCCTACTTCATGCCAGCACCCAATCCCTAGTTAGTCCCCACTTCTCTCAATCTGCTTCAGAAGCAGCCACCCATCCAGAACTAATCTTGGCTTCCTTCACACCCTCCGCAGAAATCTGCAGTGGTAAACCAAAACTTATACTGCTTTATCAAGAGGATAGGAATAAAAAAAAAATCATGTTTCCTACCACAGCTGCATGAATATAATGCTCTACAATTAGCAGAAAGTATAACTCAGAAATATCTATCAGTGGAACTTAATCATAATCATGTGACATACATGCTAACAATTATTTATTTCTCAATTGGATGGCTTTCAAAAACTAGGAATTTATCATTTAATGAAACAGGCACTTCCCTCCTCCCTCTTATCCAGAGGATTTCCAAGGTTCCTCAAAAGTGTACTCCCTCACTGGGAGTCAATAAATCTAATTTTGTCAGACTATAGGCTTCATCCTGGTGGTCTCTGGTTGATGAGGCTTTAACAAGGTAACATATTTTGAATTACCCTACAGATTTAGCAGTTTAGTGCTGACAAAAGCCTCCCCTTCCCCCAAAAGAAACACTTCTGAGCCTAAACCTTAAAATCACTAAACATGAGACCTTCACTGCTAAGAAAGATGAATAACTCACAGAATTCTATTGATTATATCACAGGAGACATCTGACCAATGATGCTAAAAGATAGAGTATTTAACCAAAGCCAGGTAAGCACCATATTTGCTGGGAGAAAGAGTGTATCATCAACCTCGCATCAAGCTCCAGATAAAACCAAAGTGTATGAATTGGTGATATTATCTGCTTTTTAATGCAAATGAGTCAGATTACTCTTGGGCAATTTTATCTGTCACCTGTAATGTAATTATATGTTGTCCACAGTGTTCACAAAATCCTTGTGTAATTTTTTAACTTTTAATTTTTAAGCTTCAATATAGATTATATAAAAATAGAACAGTTCCAATTCTTCTGTAAATGGCACTGAAAGAGGTAATTAATTGTTTTAACCATAGGTCAAGCTAACTTCATATTCAGAGATGCCATTAAACAACCCAGAGTTTAAAGGTGCCTCACTGCCAATAAAATGCCTTGGAAAATAGCAGGTCTAGCTATTTTAAAGAATGACCTCAACCCAACTTTGCTAGACCAGCCTTACAATGGGGATGAAGGGCAACGGACATTATTACTAAAACCATGTTCTATCATGATGCCTATGGATCAATAAAAATGTTTTAAAATCTGCTAAACAACTTCAAAACAATAAAGCAAAGTTTTCAACTTCTGAGAACCAGTAGCTACACACCTACCTCAAAGACAAACCCCAGGAATGTGGGGGTAGGGTAGAGAGTAACGTAGAAAGAGGAGTGCTTTCAGCAGAAGCTTAAGATTGAATCAGAAACAGTACCAGGCTCAGCCAATAACTGCTAACCAGATAACAGTCTTAAGGCTTTATACACACAAGGCAGAAAGGACTACTATTCACAGATCAGGTTTCTTACACACACCCAGCATCATCAATATCATCTTCAAATACAAAGTTTTTCAGAAAACAAGCTGTATTTAAGGAGGGCTAAATAATCTTGAATTAGTCTTTTCTCATTTTACAAAAATGTCACTTGGCCAACATGCACAGTTTTTAATTTAATCAGAAAAATAGAAAATTTGCAGCCTTCTGGTTAAAATGGTTAAAATGGAGTAGTCCTATAAGTAGAGGACTATTGTCATTGGAATGTGACTCATGAAATTCAGTATCAATGATAGGTATATAATGGTCAGTACTATTTTCTGTATCAAGCTGGGTTCAGGGTTTCCTAAAAAAAGTTCTAACAACTAAACAAATTAATATAAAGTTTTGAAAGAAGCCAGAAAGAGCACAAATAAATTTTAATAAAACCTGAAAGCTGTGAGAAAAGCACGAGACAGAAGAATTATTTATTTCATGAATTTGATGCTACTACAAATCAAACTATGTCTGTGAAACCTTAACTACACAAAGTAATGCTTTACAGTCTACAAGGCTGATACCATCCCCATGCCGTAACACCCATCCACAGTACAACTTAAGTAACAATATTAAGTCCTACAGGCTACTGACATTAGGGATCATTGAATGTCTCATTGCTATAATATTAAATGAGATGTGGGGAAAAAACACCAATATTTCTAATTCCATTCAGCCTTCTGGCAAAGTTCACTTAATATAATTTGAGAATAAATATCCTAAATCTTTATTTTCCTATCTTCTTTTACCCCATTTAGCCTGATTTGATTATTATACATAAACATTTTAGAGTGCCTTTTCTTCCAACTAAACAAATCTGGAGTTGTCCTGCACCTTCCCTTTGTAAACTGTTAGTATAAACTTCTATTTCTATAAGGTAGAGAGTAAATTGCATGGAATACCATTCTTTTAGAATACTTTGGCATATGCTGAAGTCAAAAGCTAAAGGAATGACAAAGAATAATGAGGAAAGAGAAAATAATGTTTATAATAGGATTAAAGGGAAATTCTTCATTATGTTTTACATGCTAATACTAAGACACATAATAAAATGTCCTTTCAAATTGATAAACTGAAATGATTAATCCTGATATTAATACAATATTAATTTCAGAAATGAATACAAAGAACTAGAAACTGATGAGCTGTATAAAAACATACAAATGCCTTTAAATGGGATGCTTCAGTTTCCATGTGGCAGCAATTACAGAACTTCCATTCATTTAATATTTAGTGAGCACTCACAATGTAGCACATACAAAAGATTCTCAGTTTATATTCCAGTTCTAATTAGTTGCAGGTGTGACAAGAATCCCTTGCTCCTCTCCAAATACATAAAAGTTATGACTGTAGATGCAAGTTGTTTCATGGACAATTATGTGAGTACGAAAAGGCGGAAGGGGGTAGTGGAGGGAAACAGGCAACACAAAGGAAGCCCTGGAAAAACTGTAGTCCATGGGCAGGAGGTAAGAACTCCATAAAATGAGAGAGGGAGGATGACAAATATTCCTGGCAAAAACCTGGTCACCTCAACGAAATAAAAAGTTTAAATTATATTACTTTCTTTCCATCTTCATTTGCATAATAATAAGAGGCAGGTTTCCAACCTCCAAGTGAATTCTGGATTAAAGTGTGACATGTGACCCGCACTGTGGCCAATAAGTCAAGAGCCGAGCAATACTAAATGGAAGTTTATGGCAATATATAAATATTCATTTGGCTACAGAGGTTAATGCGAGCCTCCTGAGCTGTACACAGTGTAAATTATAGGCCTCCAATGTAAATTACAGGATGGTTGTTGTATGTCAAATATACTAAAGATAAAGGGAAAAAAGCTTTAAAAACAAAGTCTTATAACATCATACCCTTGACTCTGTTGAGAAAAATAAGCATGTGCATTTGTTCCTTGGGTTTAACGTCAGTCCCAAAAGAGAATGAATAAGCTATCCTGCTGCCATTCCTTTGGATAATTTTATGAAAATTATTTAAGATTTCTATCATGATGGATAATAACTATAATACTAGTTCTTGCAAATAGTCACTTCAAACAGACATGAAACAGTTTTAAAATTACTTCTGCACTAACAAATTAGCTCAAGAGCAGAGTTGCGTCTGCGTGAAATTTTATTTTCAAATTTTAGTGTAGTTACTACAAAGTTTCCAAAACAAATACTAATATTCAAAGGGATGAAGAAACAACAATACGTAGTTGACTATACCACAAGATGTCAAACAATACTACAAATATTAATCACATATGCTCCAGGATTTCTTTGTGTGGCATTAGGTATTAACACTGTTTTGAATTTAGCTCATTCTCTTCCTCTGGTTTAATCTTGGCACAATGCAAAACCAATTTCATTAGTCGAGCATACAGCTAATGAAATGGCATGACTGGAGCTCAGACCTGTCAAAATGGTAATAGACATCTTTGCTCTTGCTCTATAGGAATTTGGAAATTCAAACTTGATAAACTTAAGTACACATATATTTCAAGTATTACGGTAGTTAGTCTGGAGAATGGAATCTGGGAATTAACTCCCAAATTCCATCCCCATGCTCCCTCACCTCCATTTCATTAAATTACTAAGAAACATGGTTGATTAACTACACAAAGTATGGGAACATCTGAATAAATATTCTAATAGAGTGGAGAGTCCAGATAAGGTCAGAATTTAATTGTTTGTTACCAAAGACAACTGTAAAACTTTCATGGGAAGGGAAGTGGCACAATGTGATCTTAAAAATGACTTACAAAATCAAAATAGAAAAAATCTAAATGTAGCCTCTAAGTACCACATAAATTAGAAACATTCAAAGTTAAATTTGTAAAATAATTAGTCAATAGATTATTACCAAATTATACACCCATCCAGAGAGCTGCTTACTGGTTCCCACATTGTTCTACATCAGCAATATCCAATATGGTAGCCATTAGCTATATGTGGTTATTGCACATCAAATTACTAAAACTTCCAAAAATTAAAAATTTAGTTCCTCAGATGCAATATCCACATGTGGCTAGAGAATACTGTTTTGGGTGTCATATCACAGGACAGAGCATCTCTATTATCGCAAAGTTCTATTGAGTAGCACCATTCTCCGTAAAATACAGTTAAAATGAGTCCCAAGAAATAACTGGTATAATTCCAAATATACTAGATAAAATAAATGCAACATATCTATCTATGTTTTCAAAAGTCAACGCAAAGTTAGAATAGAAGGAGACACCCTCAAACTTATAAAAGACATCTATGATCACACTGAATGGTGAAAGACCGTTTTCCCCCTAAGATCAGAAACAAGGCAAGGATGTACAGTGTCATCACTTAAACTCACCTTTGTACTTGAGACACTAGCACTTCAACAGTACGGATACACCTGAAACCTATATAATCTTATTATCCAGATACACTTGAAACCTATATAATCTTATTATCCAGTGTCACCCCATTAGACTTAATCAAAAGAAAAAAA